>JABUQX010074962.1:0-11323 GCA_015478945.1 Trachelipus rathkii | reverse complement strand
TCCGCTGACCTACTATTGATTATTAGTGGAAAACGCTTTTTAAACAATTTAAAGATAGATATGGCAAAAGTCCAAGTTTTATCTTTGAAATAAAATTAAGTTTAATGGAGAAACTACTTTTGTTATTGTAAATTATATTATTATTATTAGATTTATATATGATTATTATATTATATAGATATATATATATATATACATATATATATATATATATATAAATATATATATATATATATATTAATATATGATATATATATATATATATACTATAGCTTTTTGATAACGGTTACCCCACAATAGGCTGATGATTAGGTGGAGTAGGGTACTTGGTGGATTAACAGAGTGGTTTTGTGGAATAAGAAAACAGTCGTTAGTACAACTTAAAGGCATACAGTCATCATTGGGAACTAGTTCAGAGCTTGGTCCACTGATTGTTCCTCAATTACTATAAATGAGTTTAGACCAGGGACTTAAATGCCAAGGTTTCTAAGTTTGCAGATGATACCAAGAGTGCGCACACCAGTTAGGAATAGTGGAAGAGATGCATTTACAGTTCCAAACATGATCTTCATAAACTTCCTTGGTGTTCAGATGAATGTGGCAACATGAATTTTAATTGTAAAAGGTGTAAGGTTCTTCACATAGGTTTCTCAAATAAATGTTTTAACTACTACGATATGAATGGGGATTGGGCTTGAGTCTGTGGACAAGAAAAAGATTTAGGTTGTTGATTATAAGCAGACATTGTGAAGTAGACAATAAGTGTTGGAAGCAAGGAATAAGCTAATAAGATGGGGTCATAATAAAATCGCGCATGTTGTTTTACAACAAAAGTAATAAGTAAAGACTGATATTAATAGCTTGTTAGGGCAATAATAGGAGTATTGTGCACAAGTTGGGCCCTTTATTTAAAGAAGACTTAGATATGCTAGAGAGAGTGCAAACGATAGAGCAACAAGGAATGATTTTCTGGGTTTGGGGTATAAAAGCTATGAGGAGAGGGCTGAAGGAGTTAAGGAATTATTTCTGTAGAAAGGCGATTTTCTCAGAAGGGACATGATACAAGTCTGACAAAATTTTTACATCTATTGATAATACGGAGACCAATAAATTCCTTATAGTAGAGCACGGACGGGGAGGGACCAGGGGGCATAACACGAAAATTATAAGAAAGAATGCCACCAATTGATATAAGAAAGAAAGCATTCTTTCCAGCGAATTAGGCACAACTGTTTTGGTAATGGTTTCTCACAGGAGGTTGCTAAATCTATTTGTTATATATATTATATATATATATTATATATATAAATATATATATATATATATATAATATTATAATATATAATATATAATATATATATAATTAATTTATATTATATAATTTATACCAACATATATAAATATATATAATATTATATATTATATGATATATAATATATATATAGTATATATAGTATATATATATATCATATATATACTATAGTATATATATATATATATATATATAAGATGTCGAAATAAGAAACCGGGAACTGTAACGATGACTGCTGGAAAATGCCACGCCTCACCACTGATATATATATATATATATATATATATATATATATATATTTATATATTTAATATATATATATATATATAATATTATATAATATATATATATAATATATATATATATGGTAAATCAATACTATGCTGCGCAAGTATAAGCAATGAAAACCACATTGCAACCTATTTCATGGCTAGACGCCACTCAGTCTACATATTTGGAATTCCCTAGCAAAACAACAGCGTCGTTCCCAGGGTCTCGGATTGGTGAACGGGCCTTGGTAACATTACATGTTCGATTCTGTCTTTCTTCCTATTTCCACACCTTTCCTCTTACTTTCTTTAAAGACCAATGCAGTAAGGGTGGGAGTCCTTAGATGGTTAGAATCTCAAGCCCCGTGCAATGCGCGCCTTCTTGCAACCAATGGGTTTTAATCTAAAAGGAAGCCCTTCGGCACCTCATTCCACCTTAGCTTCTTGAGCCGAAAAGTTTAGAGTATAATTGTGTCAAAATGTGAGACTAACCCCGTATGGAAGTTATAGGTTTTAGAGTTTTAAATACAGACTCAAAAGGTGTTTTTACAATAGTGATCTATAAATGCGAAACGTGTACATCACTTTATATATAATTATATATATATTAACAATATATAATTTTATTATATATATGTTATATATATACTAATATTATATATATATGATATATATATTATATATAGTATATATAATATAATATATATATATATATTAATATATATATATATATATATATATATATATATATATATGATTTTCTATCTAAAATTAATAGTTTCTTGTGTCGTTTAAAACTCTCACTACTTTTGCAGAATAATCAATATGTAAATTCGAAAAAAGGACAGTAACGATATTTAATGTATAAGAATCAATAAGTGCAATCGCAGGGAGAAATCAAAGATGAGATGGACCTCCACTGTATCCTATCAAAGATGATCTGATCCATATTGGGAGGTAAATGAACATGTAGAAAGTTCAATTATCATCATTTAAAAAATTGTTAATAAAATAAAATTGTTAAAACTTGAAATTAATAAGAAGTAATAAATTAACAATGCCTGTATTTTTGTTTTTTGTTTATTGTGCCGGTTTAAAATGTCGTTAATGATGCTCCATTGGGAACGTGGGTTGGATAATAATAATAATAATAATAATAATAATAATAATATAATAATAATAATAATAATAATAATAATAATAGACAATAATAATAATAATTATTATATATTATATTCTTTACATTATTGACTTATCATTTCCAACCTGTTACCTTTATTAATTGTTATATTACTTATTTGCAGTGTTACCTACTCTTTCTCTTCCTTACTGTTATATTTATTCGAGGGTTGGAATTGGATTTGGATGTTAGAATGTTTTGCGGGTTTCCAGGGAGGATGTTATGTTAACATTATTGGTTTATTTTATGCTATACAGATATGCTACTTTAGAATTTAATATAGCCTGTAGAAATGGCTTCTTGATTTATCTTTTATCTTCAATTACTAGAAATTCATCTGAGACTGTAACGTCTAACGTAAGATAGGAGTAGTAAATCTCCTAGAAGTAAGAAAAAATGAAGTGAAAATCTCTTCTCACGTAAAATAAGATATAGGAAGTTGAAAATCTTCCAGTGAAAAGGGGCGAATAAAGGGTATAACAATTCTATATAGATGGTCTCTGTATGAAATGGATAATCTAAAGCGGCCCAATGTTCCCGCCCCGATGAGGTCCACCAAAGTTATTAGAGACGTTCCTCTATAACGCAGCAGATTCCCGGTATCATTCGAGTGCAAAGAAAGAAGTCCTCATTTCTTAAGCAGTAAAAGATATTCGTAAGTTGGTACAGAATCTAAAGAAGTAACGTACACATACCCAAACACGAAAGGAATTTCGCCACAACTGGCCGAGCCCATACCAGAATGAACAGAAGAATCTTCTGATCAGTTACAAGTTGTTACAGAATAGACGCAGTCAGAACAGTAATCAGTTACAGTCTCAATTAGGAGGTAATTAAAGATAATAAATGTACTTTAATTAGGGTAATCATAGTTGCAACCGATAAGGCTATAAACAGTACTAATATCATAACATAAATAAAAGAATAAATTAACTAACTCCCTAAAAACAAAACCCGAAGAAGAAGAAATCGTGCCCTCACTTATACCAGCGCTAAACAGAATTCTTCAACAGTCAAAGAGAAACCTCCCAGAAGCAAATTTCGTGCAAAAGCAGGGATCAAAAAGAGCTAAGTCGTTATACCTTACAGAAAATCAAAGAAAAGCACAGGAGTCAAAACATATAAAATATATAAAATTTTTATTAATTATCGAATTAATTATAAATTATTTTAATATTAATTACCTATTTTGTTTTAAATGAGATTGTTGAAATGATATAACTAACCCGTACGAATCAAAGGAATATATGAGTAAGAAAGTATTTAGGTCATTACGTTAGTCTAGCGTATAAAGGACGGAGAGAAATAGGTTTACACTTTTTCTCCTTGAAAACTTTTATTTATCACATTCGTGTCGGCCAATACTATATATATATATATATATATAATATATATATTCATATAGTAATATAGTATATATATTATATATATATATATATAATAACCTAATATATATAATTATATATATAATATTATTAATGAAACGGCCCGATGAGGTGCCTTGTACGTACAGAAAACAGGTATTGTTGTTGTAGCCAAAGCCGAGGTCAGAAGAACGAATTCTCTCTCAGAGGAAATACGCAGAAGCCACCAAACCCGACAATACAACCTGATCGCCAGAGGACGATAGCGGATGCCACACGTGTTGCAAAAAGCATCGAGGTCGACAGGTAAAGTTGGGAGGGAGCCTAGACCTTCCCCTAATATCCGCCAGGAAATTAGCAGGGTAGAATTTACAGGTAGCATACAAGTATTATATTATATATATATATATATTATATATTATTATATTATATATATATAGTATATATTATATACTATATATATTATATATATATATATATATGCATATATATTATATATATATATTATAATATTCATATATACAAAATGTGAATGTATATTCGAACGTTTTTGTTTTAAAACCTCATTTAAATAATTATTGAAATAATAATTACCATTTTTTAACAATTGACATTATATTCAACTTATTCATAAGTCGCATTATTTCTTGATAATTTTATAGTATATTATAATATATATATATATTATTATAATATATATATATTATATATAGTTATATTATATATATATATATATATAATATATTATATATATATATATATAATTTATTTAATATTTATTTAATTTAATAATAGTAACACATATTATCTATTTTACAGTTTTATATTTAATTTTATACGGTTATATATATATTGTATGCGTACAATAGACGCACCAACGTACATAACTCGTGAGTCTACCAGTGTACATAACTCGTGAGTCCACAAGCATATACGCACGAGAGTTTAGAGAGTGACTCACTGACACAGTCATTTCGTTCGCTCACCTGAGATCAAGGACGAATAGTTTCATGCATTGAAAAATCCTTGAAACGAGAATAGGATAGAAGGAATAATTCTTTTTTCTTTTGCATTCTTTCTATTTCTCTCAATTGAAAATGTGAATTGATTAGAGTAGAGCTTTTGTTGTAGAGTTAATTGATTCATTGTTGATGCATAATTAATTAATGAAGGAAACAGCCTTTGCATACATTGTCATTCTAATTTGATTTTTTTTGATTTTTTAACTTAATAATTTAACTCAATCAAAACCTAATCAATTCGACATTTTTTGATCATTGATTATTTTGATATATTTTTCAATTTTATATTAATCTGAATATATATATATATATATTTTTAATATATATATAATTATATATATATATATATATATATATTATATATATATATATATATATATATATATATATATATATATATATATATATATAATATATACAATCGGGTACCTAATATACGTCCAGGACGCTAAACAGTGGGTGAGTGTGGGCATGTACGTATTAGCCCATATAGGTTTTCGCACAAATTGTTGTGCATAGTTTCGATGAGAGCGTTTGGAATGCACAGTTAGCTGTTATACATAATACGCGAAAACGCCTTTGGGAGGAAGGAATAGGAATAAGCAATTCTTTCTATCTATCTTTTCTTTATTCGTGAATAAGGGAAAATTGTTTTAAAGGGAATATTACCTTAGCACGTATCATTAGAATTTTGAGTGAATTTTAATGATAAACAACCACAATTGTATCGAATTAAAACTGAACATTTTTTCATTTTAATTGAAACCGAACACTCCGTCATTTTAATTAAGACTGAGCACTTTGTCATTTTAATTAAAACTGAACTTTGTCATTTTAATTGAAATTGATTTTCATATAATTTAAAACTGAGCGTTTTTCCTTGAAAAAGTAACCGAGTAATTTTCATTTTTGCCAAAATATTTCATAACAGATAATTAATCTCATGAATCCTTATTTTGTTTGTATACAGTTTAAGATCTTCCATAAGTCGTTGGAAATCATTTTTTATATACCCAATTAAAACCATTTTCCCCATTTCTTCGACTGCCGCAGCTCCACTAACGCTACTTACACCGCTTTACTTTTCACTTTTCACTAACGCACTACGAGCCATTGAAATTCGGTAGAATGGCGGAAAACGAATTGCAGGTTGGCCAGTCTGATACCCCAGCTCAAGGAGCGATACAGGAGGGAAAGACAGACCTGTTAGGAAGTACCACACCAGTCGTGGATGAATCTTCCCCACAAAGTCGGAAAACTGTCTCGAAACCCGAAGGGAGGGTGGCAGATACGTTTGTCCAAACGGAAAAGATGAAAAGAGAGGCGAAGTAGAAAAAGAGGAGAAAGAAGATGAAATAGGAGAATGAAGGAGAGTGTTAGGGTAAAGGAGCAGAAATGAGATGAAGGAAGAAACGAAAGAAGGAAGAGGATATGAAGCCGAAGCACCGTGCTTCCGAGGGAGCCCGAGCTCCCCAAATTGAGTTTATTGGAAAAAGCCTCAGAGGAAAAAGACGAGGGTCAGACAAAGATACCAATGTCGTTTGGGTTATAAAAAACAGCGCGAAAAAACACCATGTTTAGCAGTAAGACCGTTCCCTAGAGAGGAACCTCTAAAAAACAGTGAAAGTGCCCCTTCTACCACAGAATATTCCGTAGAAGCAATGATGAGATTTATCACCTATACAGGTACTAGAAATATTCTATTTTCTTCATTTATCCGAGAAATTAAATGTCTAATGGATAACTACCAGAGACTAGCCGAGAATGAGCCATTAGGAAGCCTGTTTGAAAGTAAGAAGGTGAACTACATGATCATCACTAAAGTGTTAGATTATGTAGATTCAAAAGAAAACAGTTCCTTATTAAGGGCAGCAATTTTAAGAAGTTTCGACCCAGAGTTGGACACCGGAATTTTGATAGAGAGAGTTTTAAGGTTGGAAAGAGAAATTCCTCTTCACTCCAATCTAGCGGAGGAAGAACAAGAGAATATAGATGAAATTTCTGTGCTAGCCATAGCTGATAAAAAGACAGAAATAGAAGCTACAGGTGAAGAAGCCAAGGCGTTGAAATTAGTACCGAAGTGTGTACCAGCGAAAGAAGAAGTGCCAAAATTGGTGTTGAAAGTTGTATCAATAGAAGGGAGAGAGGATTTAGAAGTGCCAAAATTGGTTTTTAAATGTGTAACAGTAGAAAAGAAGGAACAAAAACCCAAGAATGAGGTAGAGATTCAAGCTATTTCAAACCCCGCTTCAGTTCGACCACGAACGGAGAAAGTAATGGAAAAGGTAACTTCTTTACCTTCCCAAGTTTCGGTTCGACCTCGAGAGAAGAAGGTGGAGAAGGAGACAACTATAAGGCAAGCAGTAACTGAGTTATCTGGAGAATCAGGAAGGTTTGAGAAAGTAGCTCAACGAGGGGGACAATACTGCTGTCAAATAACACTTGTTTTAAAAAAAGAAACAGGATTTCTAGTAAAGCGTTTCTTGCTGAAGTCATGCTGGCGATAGGATGACATTTCTCTACTTTTCCCTTTTTCGGTGGAGGTTCAATAAAAGGAGAATACCATAGCTTTATGCAGATCGTCTCAGTACCGTTTAAGGGGTTTAAATGCAGAAATTATCAGAAGTACAGACAAGTCGAACTCTACTTCAAATTATCGGATAGATTTCAACGTACAAGATTTTTGATACATGAGACAACCCAAAACAGATGGAATGTACTCTTAGGGACCAATATAATTTCCTCAGAAAGCATCAGTTTAAACTTGTTCAAGCGCCAAATGATCTGTTACGGCGACACTATCGTAAAAATACCGCTACGTATTCTAGACGAATCTTGGGAAGATTGTTTTTCTCAAACGAAAGTGATGGGAGCTTTCAATCACCTTCGAGCAGAGAAGAATCCATTGGAGATTCACGGAGATTTTGGAACTGTTGCCTATCACCTGAGGAGAGAGAATGACACCCTGGTTCCTCCCACCTCGCTTGATGAAGCTCAGAAAAGGGACCAGGCGGAAGGAGGAAAAGCGGTAAAGAGAGGGATGTAGATGATATGTGGGTGGGGAGAAATACGGGCAAGACACAAAAAATATGTATAATATATTATATAGTATTAATATATATATATATATATATATATATATATATATATATATTATATATATATATATATACAGCGTACCACGGTGGTGATGGACTCTAGAACAGACTCAGATTGGAGAATGTATTTAGTTTTTTGTTGAAACCCCATTTCCTTTGAAAGTTTAAGATCTATCCGGTCCAAATTTTTGTTAATATATATACAATATATATATATATAATTATATATATATATATATATAAATATATATATAACAACACACTTATTATATATATATACTATAATACTATATATATATACTATACTACTATAAATATATATATTGTGTGTGTGTGAGATGTGGTATGTATGCATGCATATACACATCTGTATGTTTATGTAAGTACTAAAAGTAGAAACTAAGTAAAAATAGAACCGAGCGGCTTACTAAGAAGGCCTCAAACAGCATCCTTGATATATAAAGTAATAGTTGATAACTATGTCCAACGAGTTTATGAATAGTAGTGATTTATTAGCAGGAGGAGAGGCATAGCCCCCCCCCCCACGTAAGTCAAAGCACACAGTTAAAATTGCCGTTTTCATTGAATTAAAGAAGGAAGGAAAATGACCAACAGTAGGAGTTTTAAACTCAGAGCACCTATATAATAAAATATAATATTAGTATATATATTATATATATATATATAATATATATAATATATATATATATATATATTATTATTAATATATTAATGTAATGTGAGTACATGACCGTATTCATACCCGAAACAGCGCTTTAAAATTATATAGGACCGCATTTCTTATTAATTTTAGATCTAATTTACAAAACCTAGTTCATCATATCTGTTTACAATTTTAGAGTTAAAAAGAGTGGAGGATTGAAATTGAAAAGTGCATTTTTCAAGGAGGAATACTAAAGACAGTAGTAGTAACAGTTCCGAGTTTCTGTAGTTTTTAAGTTTATCCCCAGAGGTATGCAGCCGCAATAAATCCTTGAACGGGACCGAAAGCATTTATGGAATAGATGCCACCGTTAGTCATGGTGAAACTGTAAGTCTAGAAGAGCGTGTTGGAGTAGACCGAGAGGGTCCGTCTACCCCCATGACGCAAGCGCCTGGTACCATACCAATGCATGACGTTTGGCCATATATAGGAGGTTTATATGCGCCTGTGTGAGTACGTTTTAGCCATATACACGAGACGTATATGCGACTATTTTTATTGTTATTACTAATCTTATATTCCTTTTTAGAACAGAAGAAAAGAAAGTAGATCTCCTGACCAATTTCGAATGGAACGTTGAAGGAGTCAAGTTTGCAGAAATGTCAGAGAGAGAGAGAGAGAGAGAGAGAGAAAGACAGTAGGATCCACGTTTTAGTTCGAGGAAAAGTAGCAGAGGATGAATCAAGTTGGTTATATAATAACGTTTGTTTTCATTTTGTTTTGTCAGATTTTAACGTTATTTTTACACATAAGAATACCATTCATGCATATCAAAATCTAACTATATATATATATATATATATATATATATATATATATATATATATATATATATATATATATATATATATATATATATATATATATATATATTTTTTATATATAAAAATATATATATTTATTTTTATTTTTATAAAGATTTATTCATTTCCTTTGTTTATATTTAAAATCACATAGCATATCCTTTTTTAATTTATGATGAGTAGCGGACTAAAATTTAGTATACGGCAACATTAGTTTTTTATTTTTTGTTGTTTAAAAATCGAATCAATTTATCTTCTTCCATTCTGTTTTGAAGCCTAAAAATCCACTAACGAGAGCAAAGGGACCCAAAATCTTTATTAGGAGCTTGTAATCTTAGATAGGTTTAGACAAGGGAATAAAACATTAAAAGTTTTGTGTCTTTAGAGATTGCTTTAGGAATTTCCGAGTTGAGAAGGAATCTGCCAAAGTAGTTTTCTTATTTTGCTTTAAATAATGAGTTTAGAGAGACGCTTCAGTACTGTTAGGTTCTTCCCTAAAGATACACCGATGGTAATAGGAGATTGAGGGAAAAGTAGAATTGCCCCCCCAGTAGAGGACTGGAGAAGTGAGGGAACGTCCAAGTACCCCTCCGAAAACCAGTTTCGTAGGGAAGAAGGGTTGAGTGATATTGAAAGGAAGGAAGAAGACAAATTTTCATGTTCATTAGTTGCATACTAAATTAAACCATCTTTATACCTCGTTAAAAAACCAAAGGGTAAAAAACACAGATTCAGGTTAAATGAGAAGCCACCTTTCTCAGCACGTCTTTAAAATTTGTCACACAGGAAGTGCCAAAATGAGTCGAACGTCGTACTGAACGATGAATATTTGCTCGCATCAAATGGCGAAATTATTAAGTAATGGCTAATACACAGTATTTAGTAATGAATTTAGAGAGTTTTGGATGAAAAAAGGAGAAAGAAGGAGAAATTGTCTAACCAAAAGGACTGTCAAAGAAGCAAATTTAAATCTGGTAAATACCCTAGAGAGGTATAATGGAGGAGGAAATAGATTAAACTATTCACACTCAAATAGTTACGGAAAGGATGGAACTTATATATATATATATATATATATATATATATATATATATATATATATATATATATATATATTATATATAGATATAAATATATATATATATATATATATATATATATATATATATATATATATATATATATATATATACAAATATATGTACATACAAAAGCATATATTTTTGTACAAATATCGCATGTTCTAGTTGGGATTAAGAATACTTAATAATTTTAAGTTGTCATAGTTTATTTTGCGATTTATTTTATTTCATTGATTAATTACTAGCATTGTTTTGCCTCATCATGAATTTTCCCCTATCTATAATATTACCAAAACCATAGGCCCATGCTTCGGAAGTTCTGAATGGTAAAATGGCAGAGATGTATGGCTGAGTTCACATCAAAAATCACACTCGGGTCATCCTGATTCCGCCGACAAACCTTATGAGAGTTTTTGGAAGAGTGGGCTCGAGTAAAGGGATTCGGTAGGCGTTTTGCTAGTCTCAGTTG
>JABUQX010074961.1:5000-15478 GCA_015478945.1 Trachelipus rathkii | reverse complement strand
CAAAAAAGGCATGAAAAATCAGTTCTGTTAGGAGAACAGTAGCAGGAACACAATAAAGTAGTAGAAGGAAGAAAGATTTTAAGCCACAGAACAGCGAAGTTAGGAGATTCGAGAATTCTCGAGACGTGTTATAGAATGTTTATATTTTACACAGGCACATACTTCCCCTTCAATACGGAAACTATTAAGAAGAAGTTATAGTTGTATATATAAAACAGTTGAAGGATCAATTCTTAGGCAGTCTGGGTCTCAGACGAATGAGTATAAATATTATGTTAGTAAGTTTAGAGAGTAGGAGTCCATGTTGGATGCAGGAGTTAGAGTGCAGCTATGATGTTTGGGTAAAGTCAAAAAAAAGCCACGCCTGTGCAAATCTGCTATTATACCCTCACATACGACGCACACGCACACGCAAAAAAAAAAAAAAAAAGGCAAAAAAAAAAAAAAAAAAAAAAAAAAAAAAAAAACCAGACAGAATACAAAAGACAAAAACAAAGGAGAAATGAGTAAAAATAATTTATTTCGTACTGCACCGCACCTCTAAATTTAAAACGGTAAAACCCCTTTACAGCAAATATCTAAAACGTGAATAATCCAGAGTGTTTAAAAACACTCACGCACTCACGAAATTGCGTACAAAAAAAAAAATACTATTTATCAACTAAGAAAGTAGATAAATCTGTATAAATTAAATACATGGCTGTTCAAATAGGAAATTTTGCGCTAAAAACCAAGTTGAAGAAACTGTAAAAATCTAAGTTAAAAAGGGAATCGAGGAAAAAAAACATAACTTGGAACAGCTATCTATATCGAACTAGATTTATTATGAATCTAAAAGTTTCTCATAATTGTTCACCCAAATAAGTAAAAAGTATCGGGCAAGGTATCGGCCATTTTACCGATACGATACCATACCGGATACCATCAAAAATGGCCGATACTACCGATACCGATACCGATACCGATACTATCGGTACATCCCTATATTATATATATATTTTATATATATATGATATATATATTATATAAATATATAATATATTATATATATATATATATATATATATAATAATTATATATATATATATATATATAATATATAATATAATATTATATATATATATATATATATATATATATATAGATAGCGTTTAAAATGAACCTTAAAATAGTCTTGCCTTATTTTATACAAAAGAGAAGGCAAGTAAGAGATACCAAAGGCTAAATTCAGGAATTTTATACTGTAAATTCACACACACACACACAGCACCCACACCCACACAACACCATCTCCGCAATTTCATTCCAGCTTGAATAGTCACCTTTTTTAATTGATTGAAAAATAGCGATTATTAAAAACGTAATGATTCTTTTACACACGTTTGAAAAAAAAGAGTCTTTATTATTATATTATTATGTAATTTACATTCAATTTGACCAATTTTCAGCAGAAAGCGTTGGGAAAGGTATTAAACCAAAGATTATGAAATTGATAAAAGATCGACCGTTTCTATAATAATGCTAACTCGCTCCGCTAAGCACGAGACAGCACTAGATTATAGAGTTGCCTCATTATATATATAATTATATATATAATATAATATATAATTAGTAAAATAAAAATAATAAAACTTAAGCATACAAATAATTAAATTTGCATGTTAAATAGATATATATTTTTAATATTATAGTAAAATAAAATAAACTATAATATATATAAAATATAATTAAGTCAAATAATAATATATATAAATAATCTAATAAAAATATATAATATATATACAGTAGGTGAGTTAAGAGATAGAGCTGGGTAGGCGACCTTGTTCCTATCTAAATTTTTAAGTATAATCTTAATTAATAATTAAGAAAAACAAATAAAAAAATAGAATAGAATGAAAGAATTATGTAAATAAAGAAACATTAAGAAAATTAAATCTAATAAAAAAAATCATTTAAAAGAAATATATAAAACCAAAATAAATTGAGATTAAATGTGTTGCACGATTTGTAAATAAACCATAAACGGCGTAAATTAGAAGGGATGCCACGATATCTAAAAAATATTCGGTAATAATACGTATTATATATCGATATATTAATAAAAAATGAAAAACCGACCATTCATAAATGCAATTTTCGAGAAAATTTACCTCGACGGTATAAAAATATCTTTATTATAGAGACTTATAATCGATAATTTCGATATATTTATATTAATTCCGATTATAATTTGATATTTTATATTTGTATAATAAAGATTATTATATATATATATATTTAATATATATATATATAATATATAATATAAATTAATAATATTAACTTTATATCATATATCTTATATATTAATTATAATTATATATAATAATTATAATTATATATAATAATAATATATATATAATATAATATATATATATTTATTATAATATATATATATATATATATATATATATTATATTTAATTTATGCAATATATATCCTTGGATTACAATTGATTTTATATCTGTATACCTTCTAGTAACTTTCTAAACCAACATAAAATTAATTATACATTTTTGGAATCAAGGGCCAAATATATTCAGTTATGAAAAGTACTAAAAAAGATTAAAAGTAATAACATATAAATAAAAAAATTAAATTAATAGTATATAACGAAATGTTTAGAGATTGTACGATTTTTTTATTTTACAACGGCAGAAGAATTTATGTATTGAATGAAGTTATTTGCGTTCTTTTGTGTTTATTCGTTCTTTTCAGAGTAGTAGTTGTACTCTTTTAATTACGTTACCAGTTAGTTATATTGTATAGTATAAAAAATTAGTTATAATGATTAGTAAGTAGTAGTGTTAGTATAGATAAGTTAGTAGTATAATGAAGTGTTTGTAAGTTTGAGTTAAGTAGTGAGTGAGTGTATTAGTTATAATGATAGTTTAGTTATATAGTATATTGTTGTATTAGTTTAGTATAGTTTATATTAGTAAATGATAGTTAGTTACTATGTTGAATGAATGTATTATATTGTTAGTTTGTTAGTTAGTAGTTATATTGTAATAAATCCAGCAAAATGAGAAGCTTTTCTGTTTTGCTGTTTCATTATTTGATTAAAAATATAATGATAATAATGAAGTTATTAATAGTAGTTATTAGTTAATTTTAGTTAGTTAGTATAGTTAGTTAGTTAGTTAGAGTTGATATTATGTTAGTAGTAGTTAATTATAGTTATAAGTTAGGTTAATATTAGGTAGTATAGTAAATATTAGTATGGATTAAGTTAGTTATGATTTTAAATATTAATATTAGTTAGTTTTAGTTATAGTTATTCAAGTGACAATTTCTATATAACTTTTTATATACTGATAGATTTTAGAGAAAATATTGAATTTATACTATGGTTATTAGTTTATTAATATATATAATAGTTAGTTGTTATCATGATTAGATAGTTAATTTCATAGGTTCAAGTTAGTAAAGTTAGTAATAGTAATTTAACATGATATTGGCAGTATATAGTTAATATATATTAAGATATAGTACGTAGTGAATATATTAATATTTAGTATGTTAGTTATAAAGTTAGTTAAGTTAATAGTATAGAAGAGGAGGAAGAGATAAGTATTAAGAGAGGTAATGAAAGTTTAAAGTAGATGAGAGATAGAGATAGGAAGAAGAGGGGATGATGAGAGAGATGTAGGTTAGTAGTTTGGTAGTCTAGTGTCTGTAGTGGTAGAACGATATCAAGGTAAAAAGGAATGAATATCAATATAAGTTATGATAAGAAATAAAGTAAATGTATTTATGTATGTATAGAGTAAATGTAGTATGTATGTATGTAGTATGTATGTATGTATATTAATGTATTTATGAATGTTCTACACTTCCCGTGGGGGATGTAGGTGTATGTGAATGGATGGGTAGGGGTTGGTGAGTATATGTATGTTGATGTTAGTTATTTATGTTAGTATGATGTTGATGGTAGGATAGAAAATGTAGGTATGTGTTTTTTCCCCTCAGTAAAATCAGGTGTTGAACGTTTGTAGGCCAGAACAAGAAGGCAAGAAATTGACACATTTTTGTTCCGCTTGAATATAGAAACGTCATAAAATTTTACATGTAGAACACCTTAACTTAACTAACTTGACTTAATATATAAATAGGTATATATTGGTTAGAGGTTATGAGGTGAGGTATGGGAGTGGAGGTGAGTGCGTAGGGGTGGGACGTGGGTTATATAGTTGTAGGGTCTATAAAGGGAGGAATAATAAAAATATATAAATATATATATAGTGTATATATAGGTGAAATTATATATTATATATATATATTATAAATAATATATATATATAATAGAGTTATAGGTATATAGTATAATAAATAAATAGTTAGTTAGTTTAGTAGTTGTATTAGTTGTTATTGAGTATGTAGTTGTAGTATAGTTAAGTTAGTGAGTATTAGTTAGTTAGTAGTAGTTATTAGTAGTATAGTGTAGTAGTTAGTTAGTTAGTTGTAGTGTAGTAGTATAGTATTAGTTATTAGTTAGTTAGTTATGTTTAGTTACAATTTATTAGTTAGTTAGTTAGTAGTTAGTTAGTAGTTTAGTAGTAGTTGTTGTTATTAGTTAGTTAGTATTAGTTATTAGTGTAGTTAGTGTTAGTTAGTTCAGTGTAGTGGTTAAGTTATACTAGTAGTTAAGTAGTTAGGTAAAGTTAATTAGAGTCTGTTAGTAGTTATTATTAGTAACGTTAGTTAGTTAAGGTTAGTTGTTAGCAAGTTAGTTATTGTTAGTGAAGATTAAGATTATAATAGTTAGTAGTTAGTTTGTTTGACTTTAGTATGAAGTTAGTTAAAAGGAGAAGAAGATAAAAAAGTAAATTGTTAAGATGTTAAGATAATAAGTAGTTAGTAGTTGTAGTGTAGTAGTTTAGTATATTAGTTAAGATAGTAGTTGTATGTAGTAGTTGTATTAAAAGGTATAGGTGAGAGTAGAGGAGAGGAAGATAGGGGGGAGGAGGAGAGACGAGAAGGGTGGAGAGATTGAGAGGAGAGAAAGGCTTTAATATTATAATTATATTTAAAGCGATGGTGAGATGTTCAGAAGAAAGAAATGATGTGGGTAGAAGATAAGGGAGTAAAAGACTTCAAACTCTTGCAAGGTCGTTTCCAAGACGTTTCAGGTAGTTATCCAGAGCTTCTAGTAGGTTGAGAAGACTGAAGTTTTGTAAGAGAAGCGTGATTTATTAAGTTTGGTGAATCTGAGGAGAGATTGAGAGGATTGGTAGAGGTTGTTGTGGTAAAGGAGTGAATAAATTAAAGTAAGAAAATCGCGTTCACTAGAATATATAATAAACAATTAATCATAATGACAAATATTTTTCGTTATTGAAAAGAAAAAAGATAGCTATTAGATGTTGAGTTAAATGATAGCTAGAGAATTGCTTCAATAGATTTTCAGTGGAAGTATTAGGAGTAGCCAAGAATAAAATAATTGATTCTAGACAGACGGAAGGATAATTATGGATTGGATGTAGTACAACTGTAAGTACTTGGACTACTTGTCTGGAAAGTTCTGATATCGTTAGAAAACTATTTTAAATTTTTAGATAGTTAAATAGAATGATAAAGTAATATTTAATAGATGAGAATATGCCTTAGACTGTGAAGATGCCAGGACGACAATGTATCAATTAAGAAAAAGTTTTAATAGTGATACCCCCAGAAGTACTAATTGAGTTTGTAGTAAATGGTCTAGTTATCAATAATCGTTAATTTAGTTAATTAAATATTTAAGCAAAAAACAATCGTAGATCGCCAAGTTATGAGGTATTGTTAAATGTCTAGTTTGGGTACTCTGGTTATAGTGTATTAACTTGATTTATAAACCAGCTCATCAGGATTGCGCTGATTCTCGTATGGTTATTTAGATTTTAACGCAAGTGATTATTCTTACGTTGCCTACACTAAACTGTAGAGCACACTCCAATAGAGCTACACGAAAAATGAGGATGCAGTGCTAGGTGATCTGCGAGATGGACTTGCAATAGTCTTGCAATAGCTTGTAGATAATATGCTTAATATGTTAATGATTAGTAATATACTACAGTTAAGGATCATTGTTGACTCTATGTGGTACTGTCTCTCAATGTCAGAACCCGGCCTCTTGTTGATCTCCACCCTGTATTTGTTGTATCCTCTCGATATATAAGACAGAAGACAATCTAAAACCAACGATTTTATACGCGCTCCCATAATCTTAATAACTCACGACATTTGGCTGCGATACGGTACTTGACATTCAACTGTACACTAATGCGAAATATTCGAGGGAAAAAAAGAGCAGTTTATCATAACTTCAGTGTATAACGTCATGGAAATTTATGCTATCGAGATGGAGACAGGGGATCAACGTTATTATTACTATTTTTATTCTAACCATTACTAAAATTGTTTATTGTAGTGAAAAAATGAATATCTGCTTTCACAAAAATATTAAGAATGGAAAAAAATATCGATTAATATCGATTAATTATCCAACATAAAAAGAAAAAATATCGCCCTATGAAAATATCGATATATCAGAACAATATATAATAAATGAATAATTTTCTGATTTTTTTGAGTCACGAAAATATTTTTATTTGGCCACTCGGCTGACACCCTATTACAACAATGAACTTATATAACAATTTCCAAGGCACATAAGCGAAGCTGAAAGTCCTAAATATTAATCGATACTTTGCCAACTAGAATGAGTCTCAAATGGACAGCCAAAGCGTCTCTCCGCTTCGGTACTTCCTCGTAGCTACCTTAGATTGTTGGCTACTTTAATAGCTGTTTTTTTTTTTAAATTTCTTTGGAACCATGTTTCACTTGCCATTTTAATTAATTTCATTATAAAGTATATTACTCATATATAGTTTATATATAATAACTTAGCACCTTATCATTTCTTATAGAATAGTTGTAGAGCTTCTAAAGATCATAATAGGTAAATTAATATAATTTCATTATATTCCCTCTCCCTTTATACTCCCTCATCCTTTTATTAACCCTTTCTCTATATATTACCCCATTATTATATATATTCTAATTTTTACAATTATTTTATTATATTAAAAATTCAGCTGGTTAGGTATTTTCTAGGAGGAACGTAGGACGGGGTATATATGTACTACATATATATAGTTAAGTAGCCTAAATACGTAGAGTCGAATGGTATATATTAGAAGGTGGTAGGTAGTAGCGTGCCATGATTATTCATCCTTCCCAACTCCTATGAAGTATAGTAGGTATATATATATATAATATATAATATAATATAAGATCAAGAACAAGTAAATAATTTATCAGAATAGAAATTTTTGAGTAATATAAATTAGGTTTCCTAATAACTCTTATGTGTTACCACTTGCTTAAAAACATAAGTTTAAAGAAATAAATATTGATCAAGCTTTTAATGTAGTAAGTCTCATTAAGAAAATAGCTTATTAAAAAACGTACGAAGAAGTTGACGAAATTAATCGCCAGGAGGAGAATTATAAGAGAAGGCGAAATTAATAGACTTGTAATTATTGATATGCTGAAGGTAGAAACAAGTGAAGAGAGTAATAAGATATATTATATATATTAAAAGAGAAGTAGAAGATATATATATATATGAAGTATAGTAAATAATATATAATTATATATATTTAGATTATAATAAAAATTATAGATAAATATATATATATGATAATAACTATAATAAATATAAGAAATTATATAGATATATATAAAATGAATGTAAATAATATTATATATATGAGTAATATATATAGTTATAATATTAAAAATAAGATATTAATATTAGATATAGATGAAAATGATTATATATATAGAATAGATATAGTATATATAATTAATATGAAATATAATATAGAGAGTATATATAATATAATAGTAGTATAATAGTATAATAGAAGATATAGGTAATAATATAGATAATAGTAGTTACTAACAGATATAAGTAATAATATAAAGTATATATATATAGTATATAATATAGTATATAATAATTATGTACTATAATATATAATAATGTATAATATAGTATATGATATATATATTAAGATAAATAGTAATAATAGATTATATATAATATAATATAATTAAATAATAATATATAGTAAGATAAAGAGATATATATTGTATAGAATATATATTAATATTAAATAGATTATTAATAATATATAGTAAGAATTATATAGATATTAGAGACATATAATAAATATAGTATATAATTATATATATTATATAATATAATATAAGGATTTATTGATGTGATGTATATATTATGACGTAGTTATGAGTAGTATGTTATAGAGTTGTGTGTGTAAATATGCGTTATATGACGTGTTAGATCAGTAAATTTTATATATGAGATAACTATAGTATATGTTTTATATAATATTATAATCCCCTATATTGAAATTATGAGAATCGATTATTTTCCTAATAACTATAATATTTAGGTAAGAATTAGATAAGTATATATATAATATGATAGTAATATATATATATAATAATGTATATATAATAATAAATTATTATATATATATAAATATATATATATATATATAATATATAATATATTATAATTATTTTAAAATAGTTTAAGTTTGTATATATAGAGTGTATAAGGTGGATATATAGATGGAATGTAGAATAGTAGGGGTGTTCTAATAGGAGGAGAATGACAGCTCGCAGAATAGAGCTGGAGGTAAATTGGATGAGCCGATAGCGCCTAACGCGCGTGAGGAGTGAAACGCCCGGTAGTGAAATAAGGCGGGGATCTTTGTCGCCCTCGCAGATGTTCTGCAAAGTCAAAACTAAACGTACTATTACTAATAATATTAAGCGGCAAATAAACACTACATATAAAACAATGGTAGAAATTTAAATTTACAATAACGTTTTACCTTTTAAATATTTATATTAATACAGGATTTACAACTGAAAAAGAAATAGAAATATAAAATTTAAATACAAGACGTGTAAGGGCATGGCAACTGCACCGCTTTTTATGATATTTTATATTTAAATAAAAGATGTTAACAATTTATTAATGAAAGATTAAATAAATAAATAGATAAATAAATAAATAAATAAATAAATAAATAAATAAATAAGTAAGACTTTTACAAATATAAAAATATAAGAGAATGAGACGAATTATAATTACATAACAAATGAGAGTGCATTCAATGGTATACATAAAATGTTTTATAATATAAAGAATATAAATTAATAAAGTTATATTTGTAATATTATTAGTGACCAAAATATGCATCCTAAATAATTGTATTTTCAAAGGCACTAAGGAAATATCTATAATTGCATCAAAGTTAGCATTAAAAATTTGGAATGAAAATTATTTTGAAACAGAAGACTTCTGAAATATAGTGTTATTGTAATTTTTGATGAAGAACGATGCTATTAGTCTGTTTTAAGATTCTTGAGTTGATATAAAATAAAACTTAGTGTTATCTCAAATTATCATATGGTTATTGTTAATTATGTGTTGATAGATTGCATTTTGGTTAGTTTGGAAATTAAAATCATTTATATTTTGGGTAATTCTAGTGTTTGGGGATTTCAAAGTTTCATCGAAATAAGTAGAGGCGCAATTTTTGAAAGGAATGAAGTATACACCTCCACGTTGCTCTAATTTAGTGTTGTTATATTCAATTAGAATGTTCTGTAGGGCACAAGAATATCTAAAAGTTAAATAATGGTTAAAAAGCTTTTGTGTTACAGTTACACTTTATGGGTGTGTAAGGTATTACAACCTAATCGGAGAAATCAGTTTTTATTCAGCTGGTTGTGTTAGGCGGTGAAATTTATTAAAAGCTTGAAATAAACAAGAGTTAATTCAGTAGGGTGTGTATTCAAGTGATAAAAACTCTGTAAAAAGATAATTTACTTTACACACTCAATTTTTTTTTTTATCTTGCAACCATTACTCAAGACACAGACCCAATGAAAAATGAAGTGTAACATGAAGAACATTAGTGAAATACTAATAACTAAATCATTTAAATACGGTAAATTTCCAAACAAGTTTTAATAGTTGCAAGTGAACTACTAGTTATGAACTTCCATGAGGAAACCAATCGAAACAGTATTAGTTTAATAAAAAAGATAATTACAAATATCTACAGAAATTATAAATATATCTTAATAATTATAATAATTATAATAATTATAATAATTATTATAATTATAATAATTATAATAATTATAATAATTATAATAATTATTATAATTATAATAATTATTATAATTATAATAATTATAATAATTATTATAATTATTATAACTATAATAATAATTATAATAATTATAATAATAATAATTATTATAATAATAATTATTATAATAATAATTATTATAATAATAATTATTATAATAATAATTATATATTATAATTATAATTATAATTATAA
>JABUQX010074960.1:2500-10000 GCA_015478945.1 Trachelipus rathkii | reverse complement strand
ATAAGAACAATAATATAATAATAATAATAATAAATAATAATAATAATAATAATTTAATAATAATAAATAATAATAATTTAAATTAATAATAATAATAATAATATAGGTTAATTTCTATGTCACCTTTTGTTTAATAAGTTTACGTTTAACTTTCCAATTCTCTAATAATATTTCATTTCTATAGATTTTCATTTATTTTCTTTAAATACTAGTCTAGAAAATAGTTGCAAAGAGAGTAAAGAAGGATCAATATTTATATTTATTAGTTCTGACGTTTCGTTCACCGTAAAACCTCGGATCAATTTCAGAGTTATCAGATTCATAAAATATGAAATGAATTATATAATACAAGATATTAAAAAAATAAAATTGACAAATTTAACGAATACATATCATACTATATTAATTAATAAGTGACAATACGTTGAACTTTATGTTAATGTCTGGTTTAGATGTTTTATGTAATAAGCCTCAGCTAATAGCTTTGCACCGTGCACTCTCTTCCATTCTCCATCATTCTAACACCATCTCTTGCCAATTGCATATTCTAAATTCCATTCATAACCCCTAAGAGTAGTAGGGGTGGAACTATAACTAGCAGCAAAATGTTGCAACCGCAAACCGGATGCGCAATAACCGATGTGGCAATTGTTGCAAAAAAGCAACATTTTGCAACATTTTTTTGGCGCTTATTTTACTCAAATATATAGGGTTTTTAAAAGGTGGAGTTAGACCAAATTTAAAGTCTGGAAGACTCGTTTTCTGGCTTTTTACCTATTCCTTAGGGTTTTTTCAACCCCCAAAGGGGATTTAAAGGGTAGTTTTGGTTCCTAGACGTTTTCACTCATCGAGTAGATCATTTCTGATGGTTTTCAATCGTATTATATCGAGGTCGTTCACACCTAAACGCTTTTATTTAAATCTTCTTTCTAATATGTAGTTGCTGGTTGGCTCAATTACATTGAAAAACATAAATCGATAAGAAAAATATATATTACTCCCTGTAATTAACATTTAATTAACCGCACATAGAAGCTAGTATCCAAACAGATTTGGGACCCCAGGCGTAGAAGCCATATAGGAACCAGCTTCGCAGTTGGTTCTAGCTTTTAAGTAAGCAAGTGACCTACATCATTAAGAATACACCTAATATGTGTTCTATCCCCTGTGTAATATAAGGTACGGGAGTAGAATTGGTGTTTATTTAGGAGAGCTTGATTGGAAGCTTCCTACTATGAGTTAGTACCCCTAACCCCTTTTCTAGCACTTCTAGCATGACATGTCCTACGTCATAGAATACACCTAGTATTAGAGTGTCTACTCTTCATTTTTAATAAGCTGATAAAGAAGTCGTAAATTATGGTGTTGTTTGTTTGATTAGAGGTGATCGATAATCACTCCTAGTATGAGTTTAAAGTAATAACTTATGCCTCACTACCCACATTTTTCTAGTGCAAGTATGCAACCTTTTTATTTTTCGAGGGAGTTGAACTTGGTGTCTACCCTATGTTTAGAGGGTCTGCGAATCGATTCCTGGTATTACCGAGTGGATCGGAGCAGTCCTTAGGGCATTCATCGGTGCTGCGGTGCTCATATATATTTTTGGTTTTAAAGGTTTTCTCTTCAAACTGGCTACCGTGGTTAGTAAAGGTGCCGCCTGCCCGGTCCCGGTTTTCCCGCCGCCACGTCCAAGGAGGGGAGGGGTCTGAGCCCCCAAAACCAGGAAAAGGACTTAGAATGTTGAAATTTGGTGAGTGAACAGAAGAGAATAAATGAAATAGAGTAATGAGTTTACATTAAGTGCCGGAGCACATGAGCCGGAGCTGGAGCTGGAGCTGGAGCTGGAGCTGGAGCTGAAGCTGGAGCTGGAGCTGGAGCTGGAGCTGGAGCTGGAGCTGGAGCTGGAGCTGGAGCTGGAGCTAAGGGTGGAGCCAGACTGGAATTCTGGCTCCAGCTGCATATTGAGTCAATTGATGTGTGTTTATATATGTTTCAAAGGACATAGATTCCGATTTTGAGGGTTTCGTAACCCCAAAATGAGTTTGAGGACCCCCTTGAGGGGGACTCAGCTGAAAAAGAAGAAAAGCACAGAGTGCAAGACAAGAAGAAGAAGAAGAAGGAGGAGGGAGGAAGAAAAAAAGGAAAAGGAGGAGGAGGAGGAAGGAGAAAGAAGAAGAAAGAAGAAGTCTCATATGACGGAGCAAATGAGCCGGAGCCTGAGTTTGTGACGGTGGAGCCAGACTGGAATTCTGGCTCCAGCTGCATATTGAGTCAATTGAGGTGTGTTTATATATGTTTCAAAGGACATAGATTCCGAATTTTGGGGTTTCGTAACCCCAAAATGAGTTTGAGGACCCCCTTGAGTGGGCCCTCAGCTGGAAAAAAAGAAGAAAATCACAGAGTACAAGACAGAGAAAAGATGAAGGAAGAAAAAGAAGAAGTTTTGTAAGGTAGGTCAAAGGAGTCATTGGAGGTATCGGTACCGGCACCGGTGCAAGGCCGGTGCAGTGCCGAGTTAGTAAATATTTGCTTATCACCATAATATTAGTATGTTTATATATGTTTTCAGTGATGTAGAACATGAATAACATAGTTTCAATACACTCACAGGTGTCTAGAGACCCCAATTGATGTAGCTGCCGAATCCCAAAATGGGGTTTTACCCTTTTAAATGAAATTTTAAAAGGGTATAAGTTAATAATACATAGACGTACGCTCTAGCAACAGCCCTATGTTGCATAAATATATGTAGCAACAGCCCTATGTTGCACAAATATATGAAACTTAACACATGGTACTCTCTTAGTCATACACAATGACATTCAAATGTTGCACAAAATATGGAACTCTGCACAATTTTTACCACGTACCTAGTATTATCCGCTCAGTCTAACTTAATCCACCATTGTCTATCCGAACTAAACACATCAAAATAACATTACCTAACGTAACCTAACTCCTCCTAAATCTTTTTAAGCACAACATCTCTCTCTCTCTCTCTCTCTCTCTCTCTCTCTCTCTCTCTCTCTCTCTCTCTCTCTCTCTCTAAACGTCATTGACCAACATTTATATTTATTCGTGTATTTAATATTATCATTTCGTTTTCTTTTGTATTTTCATTCAAGTTTTTCTTTAGTCTTTTTATTTTAAAACTTTTTATTTATAAAAATTTTATTTATTGTTTTAAAAATTACTTTAAAACTTTTTATTTATAAAAATTTTAAGAAATTTTATTAAAAAAAAATGTACTTTAATAACCCTAAAGCAGTAAAGCAGTAAAGCAGTAAAGCAGTAGCGCAAGCCCCTAAAACCCCCTCTATACCCTATGCCAGACCATGTCTTGTTCTATTGACTTACATCTTTACATCATATTTTTGCAGTGTATTAAGTATAAACATAACAAAATAAGTTCTTTTGCGTGAGTATAACATATAATTTATTAAAAACATTTTGTTTTTACTAAATTTTTTATTCTTTTATTAAAATAACAATTAGTCACTTACATTTTTTATTATCTATTCAATGTTAACTAAAAATATTTCAAATTTTTTAAATTTTAAAAGTAAATTTAACATAAAGCAAGGAATTTAATAATTAATATATATATATATATATATATATATATATATATATATATATATATATATATATATA
This sequence comes from Trachelipus rathkii, assembly GCA_015478945.1. Classification (NCBI taxonomy): domain Eukaryota; kingdom Metazoa; phylum Arthropoda; class Malacostraca; order Isopoda; family Trachelipodidae; genus Trachelipus; species Trachelipus rathkii. Next base: position 6,346 of record JABUQX010074960.1, on the reverse strand, counting down.
TATATATATATATATATATATATATATATATACAAGATATACTATATATATATAAAGATATATATGTATATATATATATATATATATATATATATATATATATATATATATATATATATATATATATATATATATATATATATATATATATATATATATATATATATATATATATATATATATATATATATATATATATATATATAAAAATATATAAAAAAAAAAAAATATATATAATATATATATATATATATATATATATATATATATATATATATATATATATATATATATATATATATATATATATATATATATATATATATATATATATATATATATATATAATATAATATATGTAATGGCAATGTATGTATGTTATATTATTCGTTCAGTGTTGGCTAAAGGTGTTTGAAGGTTTTAAGGTTACAAAGTTCAAATTTAACATGAACGATGGGAAAAAAGCAGATTTAAAACTAATATTTGTGTTCCATGAACTATATATATAAGGTAATAATATATATATGATAGATATATATAAAAATATATATATATATATATATATATATAGATAGATACTTTTATATAATATATATATATATATATATGTAATATATATATATATATGAATAAAAATAAATATTGGAAATAAAAACACATTTAATAATTTACATTTTTATTCAGTGTTTGCACATAGAAAACAGTGTAATATATATATATATATGTATATATATATTTAATAATATATATATAATAATAATATTATATATATATATATAAACATATATATGAATAATATATATAATATATAGATATATATATATATATATGTATGTATGTAATAATAATATGTAATATATATAATATATATCTTATTATAATATAATATATAATAATATATATATAATATATATATATATATATATATATATATATATATATATATGTATACTTATATTTATAAATATATATATATATATACTTCTATACCTTTAATATTTTATATTATGATAAATACAAAAAAATGTTTTATATACAGTATATATATATATATATATATATATATATATATATATATATATATATATATATATATATATATATTTATTCAAATAGGTATCAAGGTTCCCTTATAACCATAGGATACTGTACGACAAGAGTTTCTTATAAAGACACGCTTATCAGCAGTATGTTGCAACATTTTTGAGCCGGATACAATGCTAACGCCTCCATATTTCCCAGGCTGGAAAGTTGTAGTGGGAACGTTGTAGCATAAGCTGCCCCCTATTGCCTCCGTGTAGATCGGCAGCAGGATTCTGTGACTCATCTAAACGATGAGCCTTCTTATGAGGTAGATCATCGTGCGCATCATCATCATCATCATCTTGTAGTATTTCCTTTATATCTTTCACTGTAACATCTTTGTATCTGATATCTTCATACAATGATACATCATGACATGAATTATTTTCGGAGCTGTGAATAGTCACTAGTTTTAACATCTTCAAGAAATTGATAGTATCTTTTGTTTCTTTATTAATTGTAAGGCCTTTTGCTTTCACGATATATTTTATATTTCCATCTGGAGTTCTTATTCTAACAGCATATGACTTCGGGCCTGTACATACAAAGGAACCATCGAAAGCCCCTGAACCGTAATCTGCTATTTCATCTGTTAGTTCACCTAAAAAGTTCCCTGTTTCAGGAACTTCATCGTTTTCTCCAGCGACAAAAACACATGAATCTGTATCACAATACAATGCTCTTTCTCTAACTTTATTAAGTAACTCGTATAATTTTATACTTGCATATGCAGTTGTAAACGAAGCAATGGTTACAGTTGTTGCTGTTGTTGAACGTTCAGCTAATGCATTTTTTACAACTGTTACAACATATTTACAGCCTATCGGTATAACGCTAGGGACTTCAACATCACACTGATTGATCAGTTCCCATACTTCTTTATCACTAGTACATACTCTATCTTCGCGCGATGGTGTATTTTGCGCAAATTTTCCCCAAAGAGAATTGAGACACAATTTTGCAATGAAACGCATACCAGGGTTCTTCTTGATCTTGCTAATATCTAACTCAACGACTTCCTTTTCTTTGAATAGACGAATTCGATAGCACGTTCATTCTCGGAATGACTGCATTTCGCACAGCTATCTGCAACACATTTTACATAGAGTGGAAACACTAGTTTATTTTTACTCCGCTCAGCGAGGACAGGTATGTACAAATCCTGAGGTGGTAGGATCTTTATGTAGGCAGCACCAAAGTATTTGTCATTGAGACCGATCTTGAATGACTCAATGTCGGGCACTTTATCACCAATTAGTTTCTCAGGTGGACCGCAAGGGTACTTCATTCGTTTCTGCACATAAGGGTAAAGTGATGTATAGTCTAGATACATGATCTTCTTACCTTCTGTCGGTGGATAGTAATGAATGAAACGACCAATGAATTATCTATTATGAGCCTGTTGTTAACAACATCGTTGCTAAGACGTTGAATGTAGTCATTAAGGCTTATGTTTTCATCTATACGATCAGGATTTTGAATGATTTGGGTCTTCTGCACCTTCCAATCACACTCCCACACACGTATGATCTGTAAACATTTTCTTGATTCATAGTGAGTGTGTAGCGATCTAAAGCTGAATTACCATGCAGTGTTCCCTTAACCTTATTACAGTCTTTATGTCCATGCCATGCACATCCATGATACAAGAATGCCGTTATCAAACCATTCACATACCCGAATCCGTCAGGATACATCCAATTGTTTTTAATTTTGAAACCTTTCTCACCACCATTTCGGGCATGTCTTATATTTATATTGTGCAATTTTTCCTGATACATAATCCAGCGAATAGCTTCATAGGTGAAAGGTTTTGGATTCTCTCTACCTAGAATAGTAATTTTTCCTTCAGGCATGAATACGTTTTTATAGATTGTAAAGCATAAGGATGCAATCGTTGTACAGCTGTCAAAACAATCTATATCAAATTCTTCAGTGAAACTAGCCCTGAACTTCTCAAAACATTTTCTAAGTATATTAACATCTTGAGCGCAGTACTTTAGGCATTCTTCAAAAATATTGTATTTTTTATCATTAAAACTATTATAATACTCCTCAAAATCTTGTTTTTCATTTGCAGACATTCTTTTTATTTCAAAGAATTTCTTTTCTGGAATAGGACCTTTATACTCCAAAGATTCATTATTCAAAAATGTATATGGAAAGAAACCCTTGGAGTATCCTTTATCACTAATACCCATACAACCAGGCATACTTTTCAGAGCACATTGGGTGAACAACAATGTATCTCTAAATACTATATTTCCATTATATCCCATTGAAATGATTTTATTACCCCTTTTTATAGGATTACTACTGATCGAGCTTGAACTAGGATGGGTAAGAAGAGATGCATATACGTACTGATGATCGTTATGTGCTGCCACAATTACTTTTGATTTTTTGTTTTTCTCTGAAAAATTCATTAGAAAATCAATGAAGTTTTCTACAGGTTTTTTCACCTTCTAATTTAAATGTAGTTGTACGAGGGCCACAATATGAACATACATTCTCACCCTCCTTGTCTGTACACCTACCGCAAATCATTTGACTTACCAGTAAATAAGGAGTCAATTCTATTATTCTTCTTCCTTTATTGTTAGGACCTTTATCTTCTTGGTATGTCTCGATATCATAGTAACACGTATAAACCTCAGGGTTAGTATCTTTCTTCTTTTCCTTCTTATTTTTTCTTTTTCATGTAGCATATGAGGTACTCGTCTTCTTTAGGTTCATATTTTTCTTTACATGTCTTGCAATAGG
>JABUQX010074959.1:55000-62500 GCA_015478945.1 Trachelipus rathkii | reverse complement strand
GGTAGTGCTGATGTGTGAGAAAGCAACTATAGAGTCTGTAAAGATAACTATCTGCTGAGGCGAGATGAATCTATCAGTGAACTGTAATGCCTTGTGAATTGCAAAAATTTCAAGCAATAGTAAGTAAGCAAACACTCATTTTGTGCTAACTATTAAGAATTTTAATTTTCTAATGATTATTTAATTAAGCATACGGTGTTAAAAAAAAAACTCTTGCTACACGTGCCACACTTCAAGCTTCAAAGTAATCCATATCTTATCTATATCATTATCATATTCCTTTTTGTCTCAGTTATTAGAAACTAAAAAGGGGAAAAAAATTTAGTGTACTAACAAAATAAAATATAACAGTAGATTTTTAGTTCAAATTTCTAGATGATTGAATGATTTTATACAATTTACATTTTATTTCTTTCTAATCCAATAGAGTTTATGTTCATTTTGATACTTAACAGAGTTCATAGAGTTGCACTTTTAGACTTTATAAAGTTGATAAAGTTTCATTTTGTGACTCGACTACATTTTAAAATTTATATAATTTATAAAGTTGCATTTTATGACTCAATAGAATTGTAGAATTGATAAAATTTATAGAGGTCCATTTTGGGACTTGATAGAATTGTAGAGTTGATTGAGTTTATAGTGTGACATTCTGCGACGATAAAGTTGTATTGTGTGAGTTGCATTTTCTAGCTTGATAGAATTGTAGAATTTAGGGTTGCATTTTATGGCGATAAAGTTTTGGGAATTGCATTTTGTTACTAGAAAGAGTTGATAAGCTGCATTTTTCTGAATTGATAGAGCTGATAGAGTTGAATTTGCGACTTGATAGAATTGTAGAGTTGATAGAGTTTATAGAGCGTTATTTTTTATTTGATAGAATTACAAAGTTGACAGAATTTATATAAGGGCATTATGCGACTAAATAAAATTGTTGATAAAGTTCCATTTTGTGATTTCATTGAATTGTAGAGCTATCAGAGTTGCATTTTATTCTTATAAAAAGTTGATAAAGCTGCACTTTGTGAATTGATAGAAAAGATAGATTTGAATTTTGTGACTTGATAGAAGCATGGAGTTGATAAAGTTTAGGGAGAGTCATTTTGTGATTTGACAGAATCGTAGAGTAGTTGCATTTTTTAACTTAATAGAATTGTAAGGTAGATAGAGTTTAAATAATGGTATTTTGTGACTAGACAAAATTATTTTAATAGAGTTTGATTTTGTGCGCCACACAAATCCAGTGTACTGGTGCGGTGCGGTGCGGTGCGGTGCGGTGCGTGGTGCGGAGTGTGGTGCGCATTGAAACAAAAATGACTTTTGGTGCGGTGAGCAAAATTCCAGTGCTAGACCAACACTAGATTGTAGATATGTCAGGGTTTCATTTTACGGGTATTACTAGTAAGAGTTGAAAAAGGTGTTTATTTTGAATTGATAGAGATGATAGAGTTGCATTTTGGAACGATAGAATTGTAGAGTTGATTGAGTTTATAGAGTTTCATTTTGCGACTTGATAGAATTATAGAACTATTAGGGCTGCATTTTATGAGTTGATAATGTTTATGGAGTTGCATTTTGTTACTAGAAAGAGTTGATTGTATTTATTAGAAAGAGTTGATTGTATTTATTAGAAAGAGTTGATTGTATTTATTAGAAAGAGTTGATTGTATTTATTAGAAAGAGTTGATTGTATTTATTAGAAAGAGTTGATTGTATTTATTAGAAAGAGTTGGTTGTATTGTTGCATTTTGTGATTTAATAAAGTTTGCATAATTACATTTTAGGATTTGATAAATTATAAAGTTGATAAAGCTGCTTTTTATGAATTAATAGAGATAACATAGTTAAATTCAATAACTTTATAAAGCACGCATTTTATAACTTTATGAAGCTTACATTTTGTGACATAAAATGTTTCTGGTGGGTTTTTAGTTAGTTATTAAGGTAAAACTGCATATTTAAATTATGACAAACTTATTAAAGCTTGTAGTGTGGTTAGCATGTACCTTAGTTATAATTTTTGCTTTTAGTAGTAGCCTAGTAGATATATACTATGTAAGATATTCACAAGTCCTAGGGTGCTGTGTGGGCTTTGCATGAGCATGTTGGGCTATTGGGCCTATTTACTCTAGTTGGCTGGGACATACTCGATAGGTCCATGTAGCTTCTTACTGTCTCTATGTTTTTAATGTTTTGATGTTTTTCAAAAGTTATATGATTACGAGTGTTGAGCTGAAGCCGGTTCGGCAAATCAGAGAACCGTTTGTATAAATTTTGCCAACTCAACAATGATGATCACCAGAATGATTTATCAATATTTTTTTTTCGTTATAGAAATAGATGAAATAGTTTTATTTTAATAACGAAGACATGACTCTTCTATGATAAATTTCAACACCATCTTGTGAAGAAGGGGTGAATGTGTGCATGAACGTATCTACAAATGGATGAATGAATGTGAGGAACGATTGAGGACAGGTGGGCGGGTAGATGAAACAATGAATTACACTACTATATACATTTGTACCGCTGTTCACGGGGAAAATTTCAAATTTAACGGATTACAAAATGAATGAGTGGATAGATGGATAGATGAATAATATATATAATTGATAGATTGATGAAGAACAATAAAAAGAGTCGTCAATAAATGTACTGAAGGGAGGGGGGAGTAGGGAAATAATTATAAATTCTATTATTATTATTATTATTATTATTATTATTATTATTATTATTATTATTATTATTATTATTATTATTATTATTATTATTATTATTATTCTTGTTCTTGTTCTTGTTCTTGTTCTTGTTCTTGTTCTTGTTCTTGTTCTTATTCTTATTCTTATTCTTATCATTATTATTCTTATTATTATTATTATTATTATTATTATTATTATTATTATTATTATTATTATTATTATTATTATTATTATTATTATTATTATTATTATTATTATTATTATTATTATTATTATTTAAAAAGCAATTTTAAAAAACAAAGATAAGGACATTAATCATAGGCTTACGTGTGTAAATTGTTTTATGTATGTTCATGTGTGACTACAGAAAATCGTATACAAATATTAATATTAAATTTAACGTTTGGCAACCGTTGACTTTTTTCAAATTCCCAACGATACCACCTTAAAGCCAATGAATATACAGGAGTACTAAGTTTTTTGAAACTGAGTTGGATGATGATGTCCAAGCAATGCCAACGTTTAACCAATTCCCCCCCCCCCAACGATTACAAAGCTTAGTTATCTCTGGCCAAATGATGACTCCCCAACGATGGCAATAATTAGTTATCTGATGAATTAACAAATCATAACAATGTAAACGTTAACCACAATTGCCCAACGGTTTCCCGATAATTTCAGAGATTATTCAAACCTTTTATTTTGATATCAAAATTTATTGAACTTTCACCCAACGGTTTTCCAACAAAGCCATCGTTAAATCACTTTTGCCTCTCGTACCCCCCCAAAAAACGTTAGTTCACTGAAAACTTTATATATATATATCATATATATATATATATATATATATATATATATATATATATATATATATATATATATATATATATATATATAGTTATTTGGATATATAGTATATATATATATATATATAATATATATATATATATATATATATATATATATATATATATATATATATATATATATATATATATATATATATATATATATATATATATATATGTGGAAAAAAAAATCAGCTGTTGTTTTTTTTTTTTAAACTATGAAAGGCGTTTTTTTTTGTTAGTTTTTTTACCTTTAAAATCAATATTTATTTATTTTTATTATATAGTATTTACATCATTTATATTAATGTTTTTTATAAGTTTTTAAGCCAAAATATTTATATTAAGCACTAAAAAATCAACAATTTAATTTTAAACAGACATTTTTTCACTTTTCTTAAAAATATATTTAGGATGCTTTCAATTATATATATATATATATATATATATATATATATATATATATATATATATATATATATATATATATATATATATATATATATATATATATATATATATATATATATATATATATATATCCCTTGAAATAAAACTGATACATCTTGGATTATCAAAATATTATCCATGTCTTCAAATCCAGAAACTCGTGCATTTATACATTTCATCTTAGAATGACAAAAAATCAACTCTTCGAAACCCTAAAACTTTTCTCCGTAGAAAATGCAACAATCTTTCTGGTTCCTCTACTTCACGCTCTTTCTGTCAGTTTTTATTTTAAAATGTCATCACCAACTTTGCTTCTTCCTCTCTCATTTCTCTTGTATCTTTGTCGGTAATACTTCTGTTTTAACTTCTGCTAAAGTTGAACTGTGTGCTCAAATGTTTCCCTCTAATTTCACTCTAGGCGGTTCCAGAGATACTCCTTCTCTCCGCTTCCTTTCAACTCAATATGTTATTTCTGCCATCTTCTGAGATTAACTCTAGGAAGACGGAAAGTGCTGAGGTTATCCCTCCAGTGGTCCTCAAAACTTGTACTTCAGAGTTTGCACCCTATTTTGGAAAACTGTTTTCTCACTGCATATCAACTTCAGCATTCCCTTCTGCTAGAAGAGTACATTCAACCAGCATGTGCTGAAGAAGCTGGACCCCAATCAACAATCCAACTATCTTCCGATTGCTTTAACCTTGTTCATTTTAAAGTTTTCGAATCTGTTCTTAACTCGTTCACGTAGGGAGGACCCTCCCCCAACCCCTACCTTATGCCTCTTAACAAGATCATTTAAAAACATTTTAAATCTCTTCTAATCTTATCTCTGATTGCCAGTATGGCTTTTGTAAGAACCGCTCTACACCGCTCTACCGGTGATCTTCTTTCCTTTCCCTCCGATCATTGGGCCTCTGTTCTTCCGCATTTCGGTGATTTTTTTTCTGTGGCTTTAAACATATCGAAAGCTTTTGGTAAACTGTGTAAACAAAGTTTTAATTTCTAAACTTTCCACTATGTATATTTATCTTGTTCCTTGTAACCTTCTCTTGACCTCCATTCCAGTCGCTCTATGACTACTATGACTACTATTGTAGATAGTAACCATTTATCTTTTAAATCTATCCATAGTAGTGTTCCTCAGAATTCTGTTCTATCCCCCAACTTTATATATATATATATATATATATATATATTTTATATTTTGCTCACAAATTGAATGAGTCAAGGGAGATTTTTACTCTCCATCAGCTGGATTTGAACACTGACCCGCGCGTGAGTCTAACAGTCTAGCTTTAAAAAGAACGTTTCAAGTCTAGCTTTAAAAAGAACGTTTCAAGTCTAGCTTTAAAAAGAACGTTTCAAGTCTAGCTCTTATAAGAAGATAGCTCCATCATTCATCATCACTCTTTCCAACTTTGGAAAATGACTCATTCAACAGCAAATAAATGACCCTAGGGGGGTAGATTTGAAGCAAAACATGTTTGTTTTCAATGCCTCAATAACTCATTTTCTTCATCTATCTACTTATCATAATCTTTCACACAACTATAATATCTTCTTTGAAAACGCAACTCTAACCTTCTTTTGTTCTTAAAGGAAAATGTGTTCGAATTCATGCAATCGATATTGCATTCACACATTTAAATATAAATAAAAAAGATAATTTAGTAGGTTGTTTGATATATATATATATATATATATATATATATATTATATTATATATTATTATTATTATATATATATATATATTATTATTATACATATTATATATTATTATATATTATATTATTATTATATTATTATTATTATTATATATTATTATTATTATTATATATATATTATTATATATATATATATATTATTATTATTATTAAGTTATTATATTATTATATGTATATATATATATATATATATATATATATATATATATATATATATATATATATATATATATATATATATATATATATATATATATATTATATATTATATATATATATATAATATATTATATTATTCTTAAGATATATATTCTTTCATTATGATGACTTTATCCAAGAATACCATAGGTAGATACACACCAGATTGCCTTAGATGCATGGCATACAGCTCGCTAAAGAGCTCGCTTCAAATGCACGCTGAACGCGAGCGATGCCATATGACAATCATACGGAACCACTAGCGGGCAACACGAATTTGAAACGAGCGGTCTGCCATGCATTTAAGGCAACCTGCCATGCATCTACCCTATGGTATTCTTTAGTTTAAATAAAACATGTAAGTAAATATATATGTAATTATCCAAAAATATTTCAGTTTTGAAATATATTTTATATAAATGTAGCCAAAGTCAAAGTTTTTTTTGCATATTTAGGTTTTCGAACAAAATATATTTATATATGGGTATTAAAGATATTCGAAAAATACGATTATCGGAAAAAAATCGATATCTCATAGGATCCTCTTTTTTCCAGCTATTACCAAGTATTGTTAAGTATACACAGAATCATTATATGAAAAAAAAATCAACAAGAAACGAATTTTACGCCTGAAACATTATATTTTACCCTACCTTAAATTCTTTCACGTTTTAGCACTAAAATGAGTTTTCTTTCTCATGCAAAATGAACGTTTTTGCTAACTTTATTATTTAATTTTTAATATTTTCAAATTTTGTATCTTTCTTATCAGCATCTTAATTAATTGCTAGTATCATATGCTAACAATATATGAAAAAAAACAGTGATCCATGAAGCGCATAAGGTCATATATATATATATATATATATATATATATATATATATATATATATATATATATATATATATATATATATATATATATATATATATATATATATATATGTGTGTGTGTGTATTCTCGAAATAAAACTTTTCAGAGTCATTTCACAAAATTTTTTTTTAACATTCTTTACAGCTCATTTTTAAAAATTTCTACTAATTTCATGAAAATCGACTGAGGTTGCTATTATTTTTATTCCATTTCTTCTTTGTGGCGCTCCGGTGGTCTCCGGTGATCTCCGGTGGTCATCGTTGGTCTCCGGTGGTCTCCGCTTTCATTGAAACCTGCGAAAAGGGGTAAAGATTAATGAGGAACCAAAAATAGAGCGAAAATAAGCTAAAAATGACTCGAAAACTTCAGGTTGCCAGATTTAAAAAGTAGCTACAAATAGATCTAAAAAAGAACCAGAATATGGGGGGGATCCGTACACTCAAAACGAATGAAATAAAGTTCGCACACTTACATTAGGGTACAACCCCCAAATATATCCCTCAGGAAAGAGGGTTACTCAAAGAGTGTGTGTGTGTGTGTGTGTGTGTGTGTGTGTGTGTGTGTGTGTGTGTGTGTGTGTATGCGGGTTTGTGTGTGTAGGTGTGTGCGCGTGTGTAGGTTTGCTTAGGTATGTGTGTGTAGGTGTGTATGCGTGTCATTCCTTATCTGTATCACCTGTTTACGAAACTGAAAAAGAAAGTTCATGATT
>JABUQX010074959.1:50000-52500 GCA_015478945.1 Trachelipus rathkii | reverse complement strand
ATTTAGACATTCTATCAAAAGAGACATATTTGGCTCCTTTATTGTAAAACCTTTAGAAAATATAAAGACATGCATTCATGTGCTAAAGTCCATGCAAATTCAGAATGGCATAAAGATGCCTCAGTAGCAGCACAATCTAATATTATTAGATTGTGGTAGCAGCAAGGAATTTAAAACGAATAATATAAAATAAGCGTGTTAGTGTAACTGAGCAACTGCATGTTGCTGAGCCCTTATTTATTAAAAAAAAAATAGGCAAAAATTGGCACCTATAATTTCTACTTTAATATTTTGTTGCACTTATGATGTCGCTATTAGAGGTAGCACTGCAGATACCGTCAATTTTTCCGATTTGCTCAAATTCAGGGTAAAAGCTGAAGATGTTGTTCTTGTGGAACATTTGAAATCAAGCGGAGTAAAAGCTAAATACACATCACATATGATTCAGAATGAACTTATATTTATTTATGTGGAAAGTTGATATGTAATCATTTTGAATGAAGTAAACAATTGTAAATTTTTCTCTCTTTTAACAGACGAGGCAGCAGACATATCCGGAACAGAACAGCTATCGATTGGTGTTCGCTTCGTTGATAAGGATCTCAATGTACGTGAAGAATTTCTAGGCTTTACTTCTCTTAAAAAACTTAAAGCTGAAGATATAGCCAGAGCTATATTGTCTACTACACGAGATATTTACAATTTAAATATGAGTAAGCTTGTTGAACTTGGTTTGATGGGTGCTCCACCATGGCTGGCAAAGAAAATGTTCAAAAGTTAACAAGAGATCAGTACCCTACAGCCAATTTTTTTTATTTTTTTTGCTACGTTTCAATTTAATAATTAATGACCTAAATACTGTTCCAGAATTTCGAAACACTATTGGAATAGTAAAATAATTTATAAATTTTTTCCGTGAAAAAATGTCTCGCAGAAATTTGGTGGCTAATATACTATTGTTATGCGAAACACGATGGTCTGCCAAGTACAAATCAACTAGGATATTTTAAGAAACATTTTAGCCAAATAAAATTATCATTAAAAAATCTCTCATCTGATCCAGATGTAACGCAAGCCACACGAACTGCAGCATGTCAGCTTTCATCAGCAGCAGGAAGTCCTGCATTTCTCATCTGTTTAATAATCATGACGAAATATAGTTCATATTTGGAGCCTATAGGAAATATTCATTAAACTAAAGTAATAAATTTGGATGAGGTTCATTGTCACATAGAAAAACTTTTAAATATTTTAAAAACTGATGGAAATGAAAATAATGCAGTCTCTTTTTAAAGGAATTTTTTAAAAATCTAAGAATTTTTGCCAAGATTTTCATTTCCAAGTGCAGTATCCAAAGGAATTCCAGCCTCAGGGACATCAAAAAGTTCTGATGAGGATTGCTTCAGAGTTGCACTATTTATACTTTATCTTGATTCTCTCATAGGTAAATTTTCGGAACACAATATAACATCGACCTTTCCTTGCATTTTGCACCCAGTTAGAACAAGAAAATTAACCAAATCCAAATTAAAAAAATTGAACTCATTATTACTCGAATATAATATTTGACAACCTAATTGATGAAGCAGAATCTTTGTTTAATTTCTGAAATGATTAGATAGGGAACAAATAGATGAGAAAATGAGTTACAGCACATTACTACAAAATCATTGTACATTTTTTCCAACAGTTCCACAAGCTATCAAAGTACTTTCCACACTTCCATCAACTACTTGTGCAATTGAAAGGTCGTTTAGTACCTTACGACATGTTAAAACGTGGCTAAGGTCAACTATTTCCAACGAAAGATTAAATGGGCTATGTTAACTAGGCATTCGCGGAGGAAACGTTTCACGTCAAAAACATCACTTGATAGAAGATATTATAACTGATTTTAAGAAAGAAAAAAAGAAATATTAAATTCTTATTTTCATGCTAAAAAGGAAACACTCTAATAATATAAGACTTCTTACTAGTTATACTCATTTTGAAATAAAACTTTTCGTAAATTATGAAATATTTATAAATATTGGGCTGTGTGAATTATCATTTTTTATTATTCAAACCTTTGAAAACACTGTACTATAAGATAATATATATATATATATATATATATATATATATATATATATATATATATATATATATATATATATATATATATATATATATATATATATATATATATATATATATATATATATATATATATATATATATATATATATATATATAGTATATATATATATATATATATATATATAGTATATATATATATATATATATATATATATATACATACATATATTATATATATGAAGAGTTATATATATATATACATATTATTATTATATATATATTATATATATATATATATATATTATTATTAGTTATTATTATTATTGTTGTTATTAATATTATTATTATATACATTATATACATATATTATTTATCATTATTATATATATATTATTGGTTATTATTATATTATATATATTAT
>JABUQX010074959.1:30000-42500 GCA_015478945.1 Trachelipus rathkii | reverse complement strand
CTCTCGAGCTCCCTTCCTTGGGTTTCCTCCTTTTTTGCTTACTTATGTCTAGTTTTCTTTCCGATCGCTCCATATCAGCACTCGTTGATGGAGCGTCCTCTTCCTCCTTTCCTGCTAATTGTGGTGTTCCTCAAGGTTCTGTTTTGTCTCCAACTTTATTCCTACTTTTCTTTTCATCAACGATCTCCTCAGCTGTACTTCTAACTCTGTTCACTCTTACGCCGATGACTCAACTCTCCATTCTTCTACTTATTTCAAATCTGCTCCCTCTTTTGCATCTAGAGCTGCCTCTCGTCTTCTGCTTTCTGATTCTATTCTTGCCGATCTGGATGGGATTTCCCGGTGGGATCACCGCAACCTTGTAAAGTTCAAACTTTTAAAAACTAAACTTTAATGTCCTCTCAAAAACACTTCCAACTTTCCTATTTTCTTCGACGGCTCTAACGTTTCACCTGTGAATAACATAAACATTCTTGGTCTCAACATAAACAACAAATTGTCTTGGAAACCTCATATTACAATGGTTGCTAAGGTGGCCTCAAAGAAGCTGGGAGTTCTGTTCAGGTTGCGGGAATTTTTTCCTCTGAACAGTTACTCCAGTTATATAAGGGCCTTATTCGCCCTTGTATGGAGTACTGTTCTCACATCTGGGGGGCTCCGGCTCCACCCTTCTATTGGATAGGGTTGAGTCTAAAGCTAAGAGACTAATAAACTGTTTCCGTCTTACAAACTCCCTTGACCCTCTATCTCTGCGACGTGACGTTGGCGCACTCTCTCTTTTCTATAGGTACTACGGTGGCAAGTGCTCGGGGGAGCTGACCTCTCGCATTCCACCACCCTTGCATCGCCCTCGTATCACAAGAGGTGCCTTGCTCTCGCATGAATATTGCGTGAGTATTGAAAACCCCAGACTTGTTCGTTGTGGTGCCTCTTTCTTTCCAGCTACTTCTGTTCTGTGGAACTCCTTGCCTTCTTCTGTTTTTCCAACTATATTTAATCTTCCTCTCTTTAAAGCTCACTTCTGCGCTCATCTATGGACGCTGTTAGGTTGCACTGTGTTTTTTTATTTTTTATTTTCGCCTTGAAAAGGCCCTTGCCCGTGAGTGGTGGTTGACTGTAAAATATATACAAATAAAAAAAAAAAAAATATATATATATATATATATATATATATATATATATATATATATATATATATATATATATATATATATATATATATATATATATATATATATATATATATATATATATATATAATTATATATTGCGTGGTGCAGATAGTCAGTGTTTTTTTGACCTTGGTTTAATATGGTCATCACAAAACTGCCTAGTGGGAATAAATAATTCAATTTCTTAAATACAAAATTATTTAATAATATCAGAGAGCTGCATCATACGTTTGGCAGCGTTCTGGGACAGAGCGAGACGCCTTGGGATATTTTCTCTGTGGTGCAAAAAATCTTACCCAAAACAAGAGAAAATCTGTTACAGCAAAGCATATCCATGTAGGTTAGGTCGAAATTTACTGCATCGTCGATCCATATAGGTTAGTTGATATTATGCAAGGTTATTTTGCGGTTTACTACCCTCTAAGTTCAGGTTATGATATGATTTGTTATGCATGCAAAGAGTCTATATATGAAAAAACAAAACGGGGACATATTTAATTCACAAACTATTTTTTACAGCCATTTTCCAAATTCTTTCACGTATACCATTAAATCCCGTTTTCATTCCTCATGGAAAAGAGTTTTTGCTTACTTTATTATTAAATTTTTAATATTTTCTTCATATTTCGTATGTTTCTCATACCCATCATAATTAATTGCTAGTATCATATACTAGTAACATATGAAAAAAAGTTTTAAAAAAACCCGCATATTTATCTGCACCATGAAACTTATATAGGTCATATATATATATATTATTATTATTATTTATATATATATATATATATATATATATATATATATATATATATATATATATATATATATATATATATATATATTGTTGAAAGATATATATATATATATATATATATATATATATATATATATATATATATAAATATATATATATAGTGTCATGTAAAAAAAAAAATTATATATTGTTAGTATATGATACTAACAATAAATTAAAATGACGATAAGAAAGATACGAAATTTTTAAAATATTAAAAATTAAATAATAAAGTAAGCAATAACATAGATTTTGCATGAGAAAGAAAATATATTTGTGTTGAAACGTGAAAGAATTTAAGGTAGGGTAAAAAATAATGTTTCGGGGTAAAATTCGGTTCTAATTGGTATTTTTTCCATATATGGATTCTGTGTATATTTAACAAAACTTGTCATAACCTGAATTAGGGTTTATATCGACGATGCAGTAAACCTATATCTAACCTTGATGGATCTACTTTGCAGTAACTTTTTTACTCTTGTTTTAGAATATTTCTGGATAAAATTTTTGCATTTCAGAAAATATCACGAGTCTTTATTTTCTACCGGTAACTGCCAAACGTACGATGTTTAAAAAGCACGATATTATTAAATTACCTTTCTTTGTATATAAAATTTTTGATCCTGTTTATTCCCACTAAAATTTACTGTTAATATCATATAATAACAATATATGAAAAAAAATAAATAAATATAAGGGATCCATAATCCCTGGGAATGACCTATATATATATATATATATATATATATATATATATATATATATATATATATATATATATATATATATATATATATATATATATATATATATATATATATATATATATATATATATAAAAAAAAATATATATATATATATATATATATATATATATATATATATATATATATATATATATATATATATATATGGGGTTTATAACGAAAGGAGATTAAGCATAAGGGAATTGATTCATATTTTGTGTGACGATCGAATCCTTGTTTACCCAAGCAAAAGGATTCAATCGTTTTTACATGCGGATGAAATCCTATTTAGGCCCTACTTTCCGAAATGACCTAACCTCTCTCTCTCTCTCTCTCTTCTCCTCTCTCAGACTCTCTCTCTCTCTCTCTCTCTCTCTCTCTCTCTCTCTCTCTCTCTCATTCGAGAAGATTGAAAAATTTAAGCGGTGGTGGATCATTTCTATTTTTTTTTTTTGTAACAATTAAAGGAAATAAAAAATAAAAAGTTTATATTATTAAAAATTAAGATAGGACCTTTTTCATCAACTTTTATTATTATCATTATTATTATTATTATTATTATTTTATTATTATTATTATTATATTATTATTATTATTATTTTATTATTATTATTATTATTTATTATTATTTTTGGAGATTTGGCACGGCCTTTTCCAATTTCCCCTAAAGGTATCAACCGCTTCATGATTGATTTTTTAAGGACTATTCTAGAATAAAATAGAACAGCTTTCTGAACTTTTAATCTAATATTTCGTCTGGCCACTTCAGGCATCATCAGAGACGAGTTCTAGACTAATTTAACAAATGATGAAACAATATAAATGTTTTTAATATAAAATATAAATGTGAAGTAACAAATAAAGTTTTATAACTAACGCTAAATCTAAAAATCCTTAAGTAATAATTATATCAATAGGAGAGATTCTATCTAGCCAACCTAAAAACTGTTCAAATTTTCCATTTTCATAAGTACTTGGATGTTACAATTGGCTTGTGCTTTTATTAAGAGCGACAACACCAAAACTCATTCAAAAAAACAAATTTCCTGGCCGGTTGTAATATTAGAAATGTCGAGATTTTTTTTGAATGAGGCTTGGTGGAGTTCGCTCTTAATAAAAAAAGCACAAGCCAATTATCAACATCAAATACAGTACAATGAAATGGGAATTTTTTTAAAACTTTTTAGGTTTGGCTAGGATAGAACTTCTATTGATATAAATAATTACTTAAGGATTTTGAGATTTAACGTTTTAGCTAACTTTTGATTTTGTTACTAAATCGACATTTATATTACTTTATATTATTAAAATTTAATATTTATTTTGTTTCATCATTTGCTAATTATAGAACTCGTCTCTGATTGGATTAGCTTGAAGCTCAGCCATGGAGGAAAATATAGGGTTTAATGGACAGATTCAGAGCAGTTGTGTAATATTTTTCTATTAATAGATAGATCTTAAAAAAAATCAATCATGAAGCGGTTGAAACCTTTAGGAAATTGGAAAAGGCGTGCAAATCTCAACATTAAATTTAGAAGTCTGATATGTGAAATTTCTATATATTATTATTATTATTATATTTTAATTTGTTAATTATTATTTATTTTATTATTATTATTATTATTATTATAATTATTATTATTATTATTATTTTTCTTTTTATTATTATTATTATTTTACTTTTTATTAATTTTTAATAATATTTTACTATTTTTTTTTATTTTGTTGCAGAAAATGCTGCAAATATCATTTAGCGTAAATAGCAGTTTATTTTGGCTCAAAATTAACAATTATTACACAAATATTGCTATGAAGATGTGGAGCATAAAAAATTGTGGTAGGAAACAGTAAATTATATATATATAATATATATTATATATATGATATATATATATTTTGTCATGAGATTTTAGTAATTTATATAATTATTATAATATAATATATATATTATATTGGAATATATATATATATATATATATTATATATATATATATATATATATATTATATATATAATATATATATATATATGTTAGCAATATTTTTTTCTAGCTGCTCTTGCTTACATCTTTAAACTTTAAAATAAATTTTACTTCAATATTATATAATAAAAATGCTATCTCTCTCTCTTCTCTCTCTGCTCTCTTCTCTCCTCTGCTCTCTCTCGTCTCTCTCTTCAGATCATATTTGCCGATCTCAGCTCTTCTCTCTCTCTCTTATTATATCTATTGTCAAATACCATTCCGATATATTGAGGCATAAATTCCTCATGTTATTAGGCTAAGCTTACTTCCAATCCGTTGCTCCTTCTCGCTCATTTTAACCCCTCCCTCCCTGCTCATCTCTCTCCCCCTTCCTCTACTCATCTCCCCTCCTCCCCCAGTCCTATCTTTCCCCCCGTCAACTAAGAAAAAGAAACATTTTCCTTTTCTTGTAAGAAGCAAAATAAGATCATCTTACATTGCTAGCGATGGAAAACCCCATTTAACCCACAACGATGCGCGAAGCCTTACATTGGCAGAAGGTCACACAACACCACGACACACACCTACCACACACACAGCACCACACACACACACACACACACTAATCACTAACACACACACACACTAACACTAACACTAACACTAACACATACCACCCTCTAACACACCTACAAAACACAACACACAAGCAGCCAAATAAAGGTCAAAATCCAAAAAGTTTAAAAAAATTTTTTTTTGAAATTTAAAATTAAAAAAAATTAAAAAAAATTAAAATTTAAAATATATTTTATATAAATTATTAAATAAAATAATCTTTAATTAAAGAAAAGAACCAAATTAATTATGAAAATAACGGAAAATAATGGTGGCGGAATAACGGGTATTTACTACACGCATCAATAGTGAGCGCACCAACGGGAATCGCGACAGATCACAGCCCGCACCGCACAGCCAAGCATCGCAATACCTCAGATCGACTATCAGAAATGAAAACGCACTCGCACATAATTGCGACTGCTATCAGACAATTGAGAGCGCACGGATCGAGAATTACGCACAGCACTTCACCGCATCGGACATTGACTAACCGCAATTCAATTGAAATAATCGACACCACACATATGCAAGTACCGTATCTAAGATAGAGCATCACCAAATTAGGAACTAGCACGGGAAAACTTATCAGCACAGCACCGACCGACCGCACCGACCATATATTTGAGACGCTCAAACTTGAGAATCGCTAACACTAGCATCAGAGTAGTTACTGACAATAAAAATATTCTATACATTTGGGTTTTAGTGCCGGATCGGCGAGCGCCACCCAAACGAGCGCCCATCCGGCACCGCAACCGCACCGACCGGCATTCAAGTGTGTCAAGTCACCCTAGTACAAAATATAATAGAATAAAAATATTCAAATTTAAAATTAAATTAATTAAATGAAATAATAAAAATAATTATTTATTTTTAAATAATATAAAGAAATAAAATAATAATAAATAAATAATAAAATAATTAAATAATATATAAAATATTACATATAATAAATAGAAATAATAACATATTTAGTAAGATAACTAAAATAATAGTAGAATAATAATAATAATAAATAATAATAATAATAATAAATAATAATAATCTACATAATAATAATAATCCAATAATAATAATAATAATAATAATAATAATAATTAATAATGCATAATATTGAATATAATAGTGGCGAACTCATAATAATTTATCAATAATAATAATAATAATAATACATAATTTTTTCTGTAGGTTGTTAGCACAAATAGTGTTAATAATCCTAGCCTCAGATTATTCCAATTGGTAAGTGAGGAGTAGGGTGTATGAATCGTGATCTGATAACTCGAGTATGATGATAGAACGATTAAATTTATTGATCATAAATGTCATCACCGATGATTTCCGCAATGATTTTCTTTCTTATGGAGCATATCGAAAGATGTCAAGGATACAAGATTCTCGTCGAATAATGAATTGGTGGTTTGGAGTACTCGTGTTCGTATGTATGAGGTGGATTGGTTTTAAAGCACTTAAACAATACCTTTGAGTATAAAGTCGAATCTCTCATACTATGAATGAATGGAAGATAGGGTACGTGTCACCGTTACTGGATCCCCCCTATATTTAATCCTAGATAAAAGCGATGTTCCTCTTTAAACATACGATGCTAGAGGTCTGAATTGTTTCTATTTTTTATTAATTTATTTTTCTTCTTTTTTCTTTTAGAACTCACCACTCCAAATGAGTTACCATTTAAATTTATTATTAGCGTCTTTCCCTAACAAATACTGAGAAAAATACAATCACCCTTTAACTAGAATTGACAGGAATTATTATATATAATATATAATATATATATATATAATTATATATATATATATATATAATATATAATATATTAAATATATATATATAATTAATATATAATTAATATATATATTATATTAATATATTAATATATTATATATATATTATTATATTATAATATATATATTATAATACTTATATATATTATATTATATATATATAATATATATATAATATGTCCCCTGCTCCTAAAAAAGTTTGTGGGTAAAATACGTTCAGTATTGTTTTTTTTTTTTTTTTTTTTTTAACATATTGCTAATATATGATATGATACTAACAATGAATTTAAGTAGTGACGGACATGATTAAACAAATAGTTCGAAAATATTTTTAAATAATTTTTTAAAAATTAATTTTATTTATATTTTTAGATATATTATATATAAATTATAAAAAATATCAAATGAAATATCTCGAAAAGTACAACCACTTACAAGAAAACCTAATTACATTTTTGAATCAGCATATTTAAAACTTATTACAGGAAAATGTAAAAAAAAAAATAAATAGAAAATTAAGAATGAAATATCTCGAAAAGTACGACACTTACAGAAAAACCAATGACATATTTGGATAAACATATAAAGCATATTACAAAAAATGTAAAAAAAAAAAAAAATAAATAAAAAAAATTAAAAGAATGACCTTCGACCGACGGGGAACGCAGGGGGGGGACGTTTTCCATACCCGTAGGGAGGGGGTGGAGGAACCCCGCGATACCCTCAAATATCCAAAGAGCGGGCCCGGTTCGCGGAACCGCTCGCATGCCCAGGAAGGGGGAATAGTCCTACCTGTCGTTTTCCCCGAAAGGCCGAGAGACCCCACTTTGCATCTTTGAGGTTTACCCTTGGGTATTCCTTTAGTTTTAAAAAAAAAAAAAAAACTGACCGGAGTCGTAACGTAACAGGTCCTATATATTTTTTGAATCATGCCGACACCACTTAAATTGATTGTTATTATAATAATAAAAATTATATTAAAAAAACAAAAAAATATCAAAACTGACGGAGTTGAAAACATAACAGGTCCTATATTATATATAATATATTTATGGCAGGTTATCAGTAGTATATATCATATATTATATTACTCTATATATATTATAGTATATAATATATATATATATATTTTCCTTCTGCCGGCTCTTGGTCTGGTATCTCAGGCATTATTTCTCGGGCAATGGGTTTCGATGCCTTCTCTATATTATATTGAGTTATATATAATACTCAGGTATTATGGGTTTCACCTTTCAGTATATATATATATACTAATATATATATCCAGAAGGCAACTCCTACGCTCAGGATGCTCGGCTTAGCCCGAGTTTATCATTATAGAAGCGATCGATCTTCTACAAATTTTATAAAGTTACGATAAAATTCTCATTTTTTGGAAAGTTAGTCATATGAAAGAAATTATTACATAATACATGTAATAATGAATTTTTAAAATTATTTAATAAAATTTTTTTTAAGAATGGTGTTAGATTTCTCATTCCAATCAATTATAAAAGCTGACGGCCCGGGCTTCTCCGAAATAGCGGAGTGAAAAACAATAAGTTAGCCATATTTCATAAATATATTTTTTATTGAGAAAACGTAATTAGACAATTACTTACTAGTGTCATATATATCATATATAGGAATTACCTATAATATATATATATATATATAGTATAATATATATATATATATATATATATTATATATATATAATATTATATATATAATATATATTATATATATAATATATATATATATATATATATATATATATATAAAAATTAGTGATGGGACGATTATGAAAATTTTTGCCGATGACGATGACGATGGACGTATTTGAGCCGATGGCGATGACGATGACGATGACGAATAATCGATGACGATTAATTGAAAAAAACTATTTTAAAATTTTCTTTCCTCTCTCTCTCTCTCTCTCTCTCTCTCTCTATTATATATATATATATAATATATATATATATTATATATTATATATATATATATATATATATATATATATATATATATATTTATATATATATATATATATATATATATATATATATATATATATATATATAATATATATATATATATAATATATTATATATATATATATATATATATATATATATATATATATATATATATATATATATATATTATATATATATATATATAATATATATATATATATATATATATATATTACGGTATATATATTATCTCTACTACATCTATATAAGGTATATATATATAAGGCTGTAGACAGGAGGGTCAGAGGGTTCAACCTCCTCGAAATTATTTTAGCGATCAAAATTTTTGATTTCTTAAGTCTCTTAAATGATATAATAATAATAAAGATAATCCAATAATAATAATATATAATAATAATATAATACATAATAATAATAAAAATAAATAATAATAATAATATATATAATAATAAGGATAATAGTTAATCAAGGAAAATGAAAAGTATTTATTAATGGAATGAGGAGACATATTTGTGGTCTGTAACGATTTCTTAGGTAAGAATGACTGTGTTTTTCTATACATGTATAAATATTTAGACCAGGGACTTAAATGTAAGGTTTCCAAGTTTGCAGATGATAGAAATTTGGAAGGGCTCCCTCAGTAAGGAATAATGATGGATGTATAGAGAGATTTAAAAGATAAGGATGGAGCTGTAATTCGTTGGTGGGATGAGCAGGTTCATTCCTTCTTCAGTTTAAATCTTTCTTTCCTCATTCATTCCTTTCTAAAACTAAATCTTTCTTTCGCTCATAATCCATGGTTCGATCGTGGTTGTTTTCTCGTGCCATTCAGGCTAGAGACAGTGCTATCGGGGCGTGAAAAGTTCTCATTCTCACCTACATCACTCCTTCTGCTAATTTTCAATTCAGCTAGAAATGTATGCCACGGGATACTCTTCGAGCGTAGCAAAGCGGGCTTCATCAAACGAAAGTGCGCTAACCTCCTTGTTCTCCTACTGACAAAATGCTTTCATTTCTAGAGCAAGCTCTATCTGTAAATCCTGAGCCTTCCTCCTCTTTTCGATCAGTGAATCAGTTATATCGTGATTGCCGTGAGAGTGGTTCTCCAACTGAAGATGCCTAATCCTGCTCTTCGGCCCTGCGGTCAACTATATTCCTATATCTCAATAACTAGCACTTCCCTCAGTGTATGGTAATGCTCTCATATGTCCAACCTATTCCGAAAAGGAAGCCGCTCTGATCCTTCAACTATCGCCCTATAGCTCTCACTTTGTATTCGCTATCTAAGATCTTGAAACCCTTCTCAACTCAAATTCTTAAATCATCTGGAAACTCAATTCGCGATCGCCAGTAACCGGCTCTCGTTGCACGTCTTAGGCTGCGAGTATACATATTTCCTATCATTAATTCCGAATATTATGGTTAATTTTATTTTCGGCTCTTAGGAACTTACCGGGAGACTTGCGTGGTGGCGCTTGTCATATCCAAGGCTATTTGACTGAATATGACATGCGTCACTGCTCTCGCAGTTTCCCTCCTTTGGTTCCTACCTTCTCTTGCTTACTACGGGGGTTATGTCTAGCGTTTCTTTCTATATATATCAGCTTTCATTATCGTGTTACTGTTGTTAATTGATAGGGGCGATTTCTTCTCTTTTCTGTCAATAGTGGTGTTCCTCAGGGTTCTGTCCTTATCTCCTACTTATTCCTACTTTTCATTAATGATTCTTCTCACCTGGCACCTCTAAATCTATCCACTCGTATTCCGATGATTCGACCCTTCTTTTCATTCTTTAACTCGTATCAATTCTACTCCCACTTTACTTCTATGCCTCTCGTCTTAATCTTTCCGATTTTATTCTCGCTGATGGATAGAAATAACTTTGTGAAATTCAAATTCTTTAAAACCCAACTTTCTTACAAATCTCCTTCTCCAAATACCTTCTAACTTTGCTATCTCTTTCGACGGTTCTGTCGTCTCTCCGGTTGACAATATAAATATCTTTGGTCTTAACATAAACTAAAAAAAATGATCTTGGAAACCTCACATCACAGGTTGCTAGGGCGTATCCAATCAAAGAACTGTAAAGTTTACTGTTAGACTGTGAAGACTTTCCCTCCTTTTTCTTCAGTTGCTTCAGCTATACAAGGGTCTGCAATCCCCCCATGTATGGAGTAACTGCCTCTGCATATCTGGAGGGGGGGGGGCTCTATGTTTCACACCGCTTTTTTGACCGTGGATCGTTACAACGGCAATAAAAGGACTTATAAAATCTGATTCTGTTACTTCCAGTTCACTATAGATCCCACTCTCTATTTCTTGCGACCGTGATGTTGGTGCCTTTTTCTCTATCCTAATAGGTTACCTTATAGCATGCTGGCATAATGTGCTTCGATGGGAACTTTATTCAACTATATGGCGTACCTACCTACACTAAGTTTTTACACGTCTTCGTAGCACATAAGTGGTGCTGTTTCTGCGCACGATGTTAATTGTGTTATGACATATGGATAACTCCATGGCTTTAAAGTTTAATGCTCTATGGATTGCTATATCCTTCCTTGCCCACTCACTCATGTTTCTGTGGAATTCATTCTTTTCCAATCTTTCTGTATTTCCTACTGATTTTAATCTCCTACTTTAAAGTCTGCGTCTGTGCTCATTCGTTTGCCGCTGGGTAAACTTTTTGAGAGTACTACACCACGTCTTGATAGGGCTCTGCCGTTGATGTGTGTGAGAATTGACTACACATGTAAAAAATAAATCCTTGAATGGGCAGATATGTGACAAATGAACTGAATCATCCAATATTTTTAATTAATCTTTAAACCCCCATCCTAACAATCATTCAAGATATCACAGAAAATCGTACTCTCTTCAACATTACCCCTCAGATGGATCATATTGTCACAACCAGCACAAATTTTCACCTTTTTCAAACTTAATTTACGCTTAGACTTCTAGTACTCAAACACAAAAACTAACATAGCTTCTACCCAATTCCACTCATCAGAATCGCAAATCCTTCTATCTCCCTCTTTTACTTTCCACAGGCAATACAACACATTCACACCACACATCATTTTTCACAGTTTCCTTTCTGCTTTTTTTCAGTCACAGCGAAAGCCATACAAATTTTGCTTTTCTAGAATACATCCATCACCTCTCTCTTCATCTCCTCAACATTTATTCCTCCTACATTCCATGTACAGATACGATTAATACATTTTCGCCGAAGGATACAAGGGCGTTACTGGCGATCCACGGACCTTCTTCCGAGGATGATTAGCATTCTGGCTATAAAGAAAGTGGTTATGTCAGGCAAGCCAACCTAACTACGCACCGTCCCTTAGTAGCCTTCTACGACAAGCAGGACATACGATGTGGACAATTTTTTCTCCCTTCACGT
>JABUQX010074959.1:20000-27500 GCA_015478945.1 Trachelipus rathkii | reverse complement strand
TATAATAAAAAGAAGAAACAAAGTAAAGTATAAAAAAAAATAATAATAATAAAATAAAATAAATCGTTGAAAGGAAAAAAGACCGTCCATAGTGGGTTGCCATTTTGTTGAACAAATTTCAATCAGTTTTTACGGGGAACTCCAAATTTTCTCTCATTTACTGAACGCAGTTTTAGAGACCTTTCCCTTTTATTTCTCTAGATTTTCATTGACTTTTTTTTTCGTCTGACATCTTTCTCAAAATTTTAGGACACAAGAAAAGAGGAAATGGCCTTTCTGGAAATTGTTTGTATTGATTTTTTTTTTCTTTTTCTTTGTTAGACTTTACTATCAACTAAATTAATTAGTTATAAGAAATCTAATTATAAATATTAAAAATAAATAAATAAATAAATAAATAAATAAATAAATAAATAAATAAATAAATAAATAAATAAATAAATAATAATAATAATCATAATAATATAAATAATAATAATATAATAATAATAATAATAATAATAATAATAATAATAATAATAATAATAATAATAATAATAATAATAATAATAATAATAATAATAATAATAATGTTTGGTGGATTTTAGTATAATTTTTGAGGGGAGAACCTGCACCTATTATTTTTTGCTTACTTTTGAATTAAAAGAACCTGTCTCAGGGTTGGCCGGCCTGACCGGTTGCGGTGCGATGCGGTACAGTGTCCTGGTTCAGTGTGGTCTGGAAAATATAAAGGTGCGGTGCGAAAAAAATGACTGGTGGTGCGGTGTGGTGCAGTGCGAAAAATTCCGGTCCAGCCAAGCACTAAATATTCTTGGTATTTTCCCTTTCCGGAAATATTTCTTTGTCAACCCCATGATGATTCTCTTATTAAATACGAGCTAAAAAAAATGCTTTAAAAAAGCTAAAAGAGCTAAAAAAAGAGCTAAATGAAAGCTAAATAAATACTAGGAGATTGTATTTTCAGAAGCTCTTTCTGAACTACCTCATACCTACTCAAGAGAGTGATAACCTCAGGGCCCGCTTACCTCCGAACATGAGGAGAATAATGTGACTTGGTCTCTCCAGCAACACACTCTCCTCCATTCTTTGCCAAGCTCTCTGACCCTTCATAAAACCGATATGCTCATTCTTACATGTTCTCCATTGGAAACTGTGAGACACTTTTCCATAAATTATATATATATTATATATATTATATATAATATATAATATATATATACTATATATATTTACATATATATATATAAGTTTAAATATAAAATCTAATGTATTTATCTAACGTATTGTATAAAGATATTTACAGAAGTATATAATATTATATTATATATATATATATATAATATATTATATTATATTTAATAGATATATTATATATATTATTTATATTATATATTTCTATATTTACCACAAATTGACTTTATTTATTTGATATTTTTTTTTATATACTTAATTGATTTTTGAAATTTTTGAATACCTAACCAAAGAATTTTAGGAGTAATCTTGATTAATATTTAATATATATATATATATATATAATATATATCCCATATATAATTTTTGTTTGACCAAAGTTAATAAAATATTAGTTTCAAATCCCAATGCTGAACTTCAGTCAATCGAGCCATGTTCCTGCCCTATAGGAGATGCTGTTGAGCTTCTTCCTCTCTCTTTCTTTTTCTTTTTTCTTTTTCTTATTTTTCTTGTTTCTTTTTCTTTTTCTTTTTCTTCTTCTTCTTCTTCTTTCTTCTTCTCTTCTTCTTCTTCTTCTTCTTCTTTTCTTCTTCGTTTCTTCTTCTTCTCTTCTTCTTTCTCTTCTTCTTCTTATTATTGATTATTATTAATTATTATTATATTATTATTATTATTATTATTATTATTATTATTATTATTATTAATTATTATTATTATTATTATTATTATTTATTATTATTATTATTATTATTATTATTATTATTATTATTATTATTATTATTATTATTATTATTATTATTATTATTATTATTATTATTATTATTATTATTATATTATTATTATTATTATTATTATTAATTATATTATTATTATTATAATTAATTATTTTAAAAGTAAAATTATATAAGGTTTATTTTTTAATTACTTTTTATTATTATTATTCTATTCTGATTGTAAGTATATTTATTATTTTATTATTATTTATTATTAATTAATTTATTATTATTCTATTATTAGTATTATTATTATTATTATTATTGGTAGTAGTTGTAGTACTGAATGTCGATTAATATTAAAATTTCTATTTTGTTATTGATAAACATATAACTGATTTATACTAAACAAAAATATATAATCTATAACAATTCTATATAGTATTAATATTATTAGGCTTCCATTTTCTGTTACACCTTTTTTCGACACTTTCCCATGCATTAATTTCTTTGATAAAAGAAAGAATGGTAAATTCATCTTCTTAAGCTTCGTTTCTCTTTTTCTTCGCGTTTTTACTTAATATATTTATATTTTTATCACAATAATAATGATAACATTATTATTATTATTATTATTATTATTATTATTATTATTATTATTATTATTATTATTATTATTATTATTATTATTATTAAGAGTCAATGTGAGGGCTCGTACGCCGCTCAATATGCAAAATTAAAAGCTTGCGTTTAAGCGGAGCGTAGCCACGCTCGCTGCTTGTAGCCTATACAATTAATTTTATTTTACAGAATAATGCAACGGTGCCACATTTATAACTGTCTTACGTAAGAAAGATCATAAATATTAATATTTAAATTATTTGCAAAAATATGGGACTGGTTTTTGTTTTCTGAATGTTTTTTAAATTTATAGTTTTTAAAATATATATATATATAGTAATATTATATATATATATATTATATATATTATATAATATATATATATATATATAATATATATATATATATATTAATATATATTAAAATTTAATATTAATTTAATTTAATATATTATATATATATATAATTAAACCCTCAGGGGGGGTATTGATTCCTTTAATTGTTGTGTTGTTGCTCTTGGTATAACAACCTAGAGGCATGGCATTAGTGACCACAAACAATACTAGGGTGACTTTGTGGCATCTCCGGCCCCAGCACTAAGTACGTGCATTTGGTTGTGCCATTCGTGGCATTAGCATTTGTTAAGCAGATGTAATTTCAATCTTCATCCCTTATTCCTCATTTTTTATATTAATTTTCTATTTTTTTCAATCTACTTCCTCCACCACAATTTCTATCTTTTTTTTTTTTTTTTTTTTTTTTTTTTTTTTTAGCCAGAGGGGTATAGATGAACGCCGATGACACCCTTTCTTATAGAAAGGGCACATGGCGTCATCTGTGCTGAAGGTGTGTGAACTAGCATGCACCCGTTCGTGATTCGCTGTACACGACCGCTAAGCACCAGGTTGGATTTTCCCCTGACCCTCTCTGGAACATCTATAATAGTAAGAGACTCCCCGCTGTTTAGCGCGGTCCTCCGGGCACAATCCTCATAGGGTTCGACACCCATGAGGGGGGACCCCCTTTGATTTAATACACCATTGGAAAACCTTAATTCGCCTCGTACCCTGATGGATTTAACGATTACTGAATATGCCCCGATTAATGGAGTTACTCTTCTGAATTGCACTTCGAATATATGCCTTGATTCCTCCACTTCAACCTGGAAGGCCTCTGTCTATCCCAGCCGATCAGTCGCCTGGCACGCCCTCGATCTCCAGGTGCCCAAACGGTAGGGCAACCCCGAAAAGGTACCCCCCCATCTAAGTCGATCTCAATTGTTTACTCCATACGCTGCTCCCCCTCCAGGACTGCCAGCTGACACAACATTCCTGATGTATTACTTATTGCGATCCACCGCCTCCACCAAAGCTCTTACTGAGCAAAGAACTATCATTCTTAGAGACGCACTTGAAAAAACTTTAGGAGTTCAAGACTCTCCAGTCACATTAATTAGAAATGGGTCTCTTCTCGTTCAAGCTACTACCCAGAATCAAGGTCTATCTTGTCATCCTTAACTTCTCTCGGAAACATCCCTCTTCTTTCTACTTCTGATGAAATAAGAAACACATCGAGAATCACTATTTACTCTTTAGAACAGAAATAAGAAGATATTGCTGTCATTCTAAGAATTCTACAGCAGAAAATATTTCATGTTACTAACGTTTACAGATTTCCCCCACGTCGGGACTCCCTGACAACCCAAATTCTTGTTCATTGCTGACCTTTAATACTCTTTCTCCACCAACTAAGGTGAAAATTGGGACTGCAAGCTACAGTGTTCGTACGTTTATTCCCCGACCCAGACGTTGCTTTAAATTCCAGCAGTTTGGTCATCCCCAAAAATACTGTGGGGCGCCGCATGATATATTCTCAGTCTGTGGAGAAGAATTTCACGTTCCCTATGAAAACACACCACTCTGCAAAAACTGTGGTGGACTCCACAGTGCCTCTTTCCTTTAATGCCCGTCTTACCTGTTTGAACAGGAGGTTTTGGAGTTATGCATCATACAAAAATTGAGCAGGAGAGATGCCATAACCAGCTCAAAGACAAATATTATACAAGATCAAGGCAATCCTATGCTACAATCGCAGCAGCCCCTTCCCTTTCTTCGCGTGTAAACCCACCGACACAACTAAAGCTATCTTGCAACTTTTCAAAATTGAGAATTAACATTGCACCGCCAGACTTTTCACCAGCAAAAGTTGACGATCATATCTATAACCGTCTTTTTACGCTTACAGAGTACCAAACTGTACTGACGAATAACAAAGACGTTGCCTCTGGTCTAAACATCAACCCGTACATAATGTTACGCCACATTTACCCATCTGCATCAGCGTTCCAGCTGGATCTGTTTAATAAGATCTGGATCAAATCCTCATTTTCCATCTGTTTGGACAACCTGTGAATGATCCGTAGTTAGCGGACAACCAAAGACCAATTTCACTGACCCGTCATACTTGCAAACTAATTGAGAAAATGGTTGTAGGGCAGACTTTTTCAAACTTTCAATTTGGCTTCCGCAAATATCGGTCTACCGCGGATCCCTTGTTAATACTGGACAATGACATTCATGAAGCTTTCTCAACTGGTGGATGATTCTTGGTGTCTTTTTTGACCTAGAAAAAGCATATGGCATAACGGTGGGCAAGAAAACTGGTGTCCTCTTACCCACACGCTCGTTCCAAGGACAACTTCTTCTCTTTATACAATGCCTTCTTTCAGACAGATCCATTCAGGTATAATATTTATTTTTTTTGACATTTTTTATAATTATAATAGCTTTTTAAATATATCATCAATTTTTTTTTTTTTATTACTCACCCATAGAGTTGGATTTCCAAATTATCATGGCCGCTCGTATGGGTGCGCGTGGTAAAGTACTGTATACAAACTCAAACAACAGCATGTATATATATTATATATATATTAATAAATATAAGTATAAATATACTATTATATCTATATATTATATAATATTAATATATATATTATATTATATTATATATAATTATATAATATATATAATAAATTAATATTATTATATATATATTGTATATATAATATATATATATATAATATATAATATTAATAATATATATAATAATAAATAGTATATAATAGAACCAACCGACGGGGGCCCCGGCCCCGGCCCCGGCACCCGGCCTAACCCCGGGCCATGTTTTACAAGACGACCCCGGCCCGCCCCGGCCCCGGCAAAAATTCAGGAAAAAAGGGTTTTCTACCGGGTTAACTGTAAATTTACACTAAAGAGGGTAAATCTACAAAAAAAAATATATTTTTTTAAAAAAAAATTCCATACTCCTTTGTTATAAATTGATGCACAATATAAACATACCTAAATATAATATTTTTGGTTATTACTAGATTCAAATTAAAATTGAGGCCAAATTATAATTTTTCCGAGTTTTAACATAAAAATATTCGATATTTGATATATCAAACGAATTTAGAAAAGGAAATAAATATAATGGTTAAAATATTAATGTATTATTTAATTTAAAGTTTAAAATTCTTTCAAGGAAATTCAATAAATCTACTAACAAATACAATATATTTAATTAATTAATAGTATATATATATTTTTAATATATATAATTAATAATATATATATAATATTATTAATATATATATATATATTATATACTATATATTATATTATTAAATCTATATATTATAAATATATATATTATATAATAATTATTTTATAATATATAATATAATATATATACTGATGGGTTTTAAAATCATATTCTTTTTTAGTGTTATGGTTTACTGTCACTTCATTTTTATTACTAAATGTACACAAATTAAAAAACATTGTTAAAGACACTTTTTTTAATGAAATAATTTTTAAAAAGAAAGCTAATTTTTCGTCCGACACAGCGGAAGACCCTCTTTCAGGCTAAGGAACTGATTCTTCTTATTCTTTCATTCAGTTCAAAGTGTGTTTCAGATTTGGTCAATTTCTTCATGTGCTTGGTTGAAATATTTTGATTGTTTTCAAGAATATTCATTTAGTATAAAATCTATCTTAACTTTCACCGGATGCTTATTGTAGTGGTTACTATTATAAATGCAAAAGGATTCCATGATTTGCGATGGTTTTTCGTGTGATTGATATTTCTGATCATTCTTTATATGTGGAAAAATGATAGAAGTGCCTGTTGTACGCCTTTGACTTGATTTAAGCAATATTATGCTGTCCTTTGCGGTCATCGTATGTTGATTTTTAGAGATTAAGAGCTGTTTCAATATATTTGAAACGGAAAGGCCAATTCTCTTTCATTAACAAACATAAACCTCTCTAATGGCCAAATATTACAAACACTTCGGCCTTGAGTATGGACGCCCATCTTTCTCTCATTACTATACATAATATGGAACTAATAGAATTTATTCATATTTACCACCCTTATTAACAAAGTTTTATGGATTAGATATTTTAGATGACTTGTCTCCTCCCTCAAAACCACCAACCCTAATATGTCCTAAAACCATAATTAACCCCCCCCCCTTTCTAAATTTCCCCAACTCCTTCAGTTACGTATACGATAGAATGCCTTCCCAACTACTTATATCCCCTCCTCTACCTTAATCACATGGAAAAACAATTACTTGCAATTTACTATATATAGAAAAAAAACCAACATTCGCACCCAACTATATACAAATCATTCCCCAAACAAAAAATTAGCTGTTCTGTATCTTCCAATTTCTTCTTCCTTCGGTATATGCTCTCCCCCTTCTTCTAGAAACAAAAACTACATACATCTACATACTTTCAATCACTTTACATCCTTGAGTTCTTCATTCACAAAAGCATTAACAAAGCAAAAAAGAGAGGTACCATAGCACCTTTCCCCCGTAAAATAGCAACCCCTCCTTTTTACCAATTCCTCAATTAATATAATATTCTAAAACAAATATTTAAATCCTATTCCATCAAAT
>JABUQX010074959.1:12500-17500 GCA_015478945.1 Trachelipus rathkii | reverse complement strand
ATGTTACATAATGGTTACTATACAAAATCTAAATGCAGAGAGTCAAGGAAATATACACATTATTTTTAGTTATTCGTAAGACCCTATATGGACCCGAATACCTTTCTTCTAATTTATGAAGATAAGTCAGAGTTGGTATCCCATTTCACAACCCTAGTCATTACATTGCGAATACACCTAAAAAATCTTCTCTCGTTTCTAAAGACATTTAATATTTCTTTTATTCATCTTTAATAATTCAAGATTATATTTCGTGCTCTATCAATCTCGATGATTTGAGGATGTTCCAAATACACCAAACTGAGATTGAGGATGTCAAACTTTGTCCAAACTTGAGACTTAACCCTATAATGTTCCTTTTCTTAGGATATTGAGATGATAAGCATTACAAGCTGAAAGATCAGCAGTGAGATCGTATGCATATAAATTACTGTTTTCAGCATAAGTCTTGAGATCAACACCTGTACCGTTATCGCTGCAAGATACAGTATTGGCAAATAAATCGTAAAAAGGACGCGAACATTGAGAATGTGAGTCTTCGTATATCATCTCATAATCACGACCGAATGGTTGACCATTCACGTGCAAACTGATACCTCTAAGGCCGAAATGGGTAAATTTAAAGGCAGACTTGTTATAGTTTCCAGAATAAGCATCGTGTTCTACAATTCCTATTATTACCTTCTGAGGCAGGCTACCATTGACGATGTTAGGTATATTAATACTCGATAAGCCTTGGGTAAAGTTAAAAATTTTAGTCTCAATTCTCTTGATTGGATATTTTGCAGTATCGGTCAAAAGAGTTTTCTCTATTTCCATATGTTTAAAGGGTGATAATTTCACTTTACGTACATAAAGATAAGCCTCCAGTAATTTAAAGATAGGCTTTGGTGTGGTGGTTGTTGCTAAAACAATGCTTTGAACATTTAGAGCAAATTGGGGTGTAGATCTAGTTAACCTGATGCGGGTGTCCACTGAGGGTAGAATAAGTCTTTCCTGAGAGAATATATCACCGTTTACACGTCCATAATATTCATACGTGTTATTTTTTGATTTAGATGCGTTGGTTCTATGTTTCTCTACATCTTTTAAATTGTAATATCCGGATGATTGTAAATGGGACTCCTTCGCATCTTGAGAATAATTTAGCAAAGTCTCAATATAACTTCGATAAGGGTAACTTGCAGCTGATGCTCCTAGAGATGTTTCATTTAAAAACACCTCAAGTTGATTAAAACATGTATACAGGAAATTTGTCTCGGTGGATACTATGTGATCGGTTCCTGTGAGATCTGAACCATCTTCGTTTACTAACTTAGTCTTCAGATATAAAAACACATTCGAAGGATCAAGATATTGGTCAGAAGTGCCGGGGATATTGAAGTCGAGAGGTACATCTGTATTTGTGATTGCGTGAATGGGGTTAATACTAATAAAATTGGATTCACTCACACTGATCTGTGTAGGGTTCACAGAAAAGAGATCCAATTCGCTCTTACAACAGTCTGGGCTGGAGGGATGGAGGAAATGCATCTTGCTTGTACAATCGTCTGACGTATAATGAGGAGAGATTTTTTTAAACATTCCTTATAAACGAAATAGTTACAGTTGCCATTTTTTATGTAAAAAAAGTTACCGTAGCATCGTTATAGCGATGTCTCCCGTTGAGAGTGAACACGTCAATACATTTTTTCTTTAGTGGTCCTTTCCTATTCCTCTTTACAGGTTTTTTAAGTCGACCTACACCTTGGCCAGTCATCTTACGTCGTATTTTTCGTTTAACATCATCTAACATTTCATCTGAAGCATCGGTTAATCGACGTTTTACAGCCGTTCGAGGGTCGACACCCCCCATAATATCCTGGATAGTGTCTATACCAGTCCTCGCTGCTTTTTTAGCAATGTATTTACCTCCTGATTTAAACAGTGGAATAGCTCTACGAAATAACGAAGCGAAAAATCCACCTAAACCATACCCCCTCTGCATTCTTGAACCCCTGAAGACTCTTTCTCTTTCCATTATTATTTACCGGAGCTTCTTTCTTATGTGTACTTTACACACTGCTGTCCCAACTGTGAATGGGTATGGGTTGCCTTCGACATCTCTTATGTACACTCTCACTGTTTTAAAATGAGCATTATTCAGAGGTATATAGTGTACACTAGGAAAACTTATAACTCTGTAATCTTTAGGAAAATGTATCACTCTTAGTAATTGAGCCTTAGTGTTTCCAACATACTGGGGTTCTACAATATCGCTGTAAACATACGCTACACCTGGGTCGTGTAACATCTTTGAAGGGTCACATACAAAATGTAATGAATCATCAGTGTTGCCTTTTGCTACAAGTTTATCTAAATATTCTTCCATCGTAGGGATATAACGTAATAATTCATTTAGAGGTGCTTTGATATCGTTAATTCTCAATATTGTGTCATTACGTAAGTAACTACATTTACGAAACCAGTCTGAAGTGTGGAAAATAAATAAACTTCTATCTTTCAGGTTTACTCGAGCTTGAGACTTTAAGGTGATTAACACATTGTCTTCGTTGAATGTTTTATTAACTATAAATACTAAATCTTTACATATACGACTTGATTCAAATTGTTTGTTTAAGTCTATGAACACGTCAGTAAGGGATTTATAGAGACCTCGGTTTATTAAATATCTTTCAAAGAAATATTCTCTGTCATCTCTCACGATAACATCCATATCAGCGTTAATTTTTAATACATTTTTAACATGCTCAACATTTCTAAATATCATAAATGCCATATGTGAATCAGGCATATTCTCTATATTGGCGTCAAGAATTATTTCGCTTAACCCTCCTTCATACATTTCTCGTTCGAGTTTTATTGGACTCAATAACTCTGTAGTAAAGTCTGATATTTTATTTTCAGGATATAGATCCATAGAAGCCGATGACGGCAACGTTAAATAGAAATGATCTTCACTCTCCATGTTCACAAAGTAAACTGTTCAATGTTTCTTAATTTCACTAGCATTTATATAACTATTAAACTTCACTGGATAACCTACCCATTTGACAAGATACTGTTTATTCTTACCTTTCCCTTTAGATCCTAATATTTTTTCTATTTTATACTCGTGACTCGTAGGGTCAAAACGTATTTTCTGTATTTCTTGTTTATAGAACCCTCCTTTTATTTTTTCACCATCTAAATCCTCAAGATAGTATAATTAACCTGTCTCTCGGGAATTCTCTGATGGTATCTACTTTAAAAACTTCTCTCGACCATCCAGCTTCATACCCTTTTCTGAAATTTTCATCAGTCCTGGATACTCTCACATAATCTCCAGCTTTAACACCCGTGTTATCTTTTATTTTACCCCTTGTGGTGATAGGTACAGCAGGTTTTGTCTTCACCATCTCTACAGGGGTATTCTTAAGTGTTCTATGATAAGATCGATTATAGGAGTAAGCGAGGTCTTGTAGTATATCGAAATATTTAAATGTATTCATCTTCGTGAAATATCTATGCATTCTTTCTTTTATAGTTCTTTGTACTCTCTCAACTATCGCAGCTTTATTAACTGAAAATGTGTTGTAGTACCCTATGTCATACTCTGTAACTATTGCTTGAAACTCCCTGCCTAAAAATTCTGTTCCTTTATCAGTCCATATCATTTGGGGACATCTGCCATCTACATTTATAATTTCTCTGACTGATACAGCAACAGTCTTTGATTTTTTATCTTTTAAAGCCCTTAACCATAAGTATCTGGAATATACATCTATCACAAAAAGAATATATTGATACCCCTCGTTGTAAGATTTATATTTTATCATATCTGTCAAATCTAACTGCCATACGTTATCTAAATGCGGGGCTATGGTTTTCCGTGTCGGAAATTTTTTTCGTATAGGTTTATGAAGGGTAAAAGCATCCTCACCTTCTAAATATTTTTTTCAATTCTAGCTTTATTAATGTGGAAAACTTTGAAGCCAACGCTTGAAAACCACGTAAACTGTACGGTTGTTTCACATCAAAGTAATATTTATCGACCGAGCCTCCATGACTCACAATAACGTTAACAATAAAAATTATATTCATTTATACTGAAAGGTGATATAAAATCCAAATGTCTATATGAAATATTTTATTCTTAACTACAAAATAATATTAACTATTTTAAATTACAAATCTAAAAACATAACATTTGTATACAGAAAGATAACATAGGTTATATACATTATTTTAAATTACAAACAATACAATCATATAAAAAGTACAATAAATAATTAGGACCTGATCCAATTTGAAACGTTGTATGGTTTTTTTCTTATTCTACCGGCACTTGCACGCTTTGTGTTTCTACTTATCAACTTTAATCTGTCCGAAGCAAAAGAAGTACCCGAGGGACTAGCATCTGGTCTAGGAGAAATTGGAATATTATCCAGATCCGCCAATCTTTGTTTATTTTGGATTAAAGTTCTCGGGAAATTAATAGTCTGAAGTTTTTTTGATTCTGCTCCATCCAGTCACAGGAGCCTTCCTCCAGTCACGCGAGAGATTCGGATATCAAGTCAACATAATTTCAACACTATTGGTTTCCCCGTCAATTGATGATTTGGACCATGGCTCGTTCCATGTTAATCTGATCTTTTAAAACAGTATATTAAGCTAAACCCGTTTCTTACCACGTATTGGAAAGCTTTCTCCAATACATGTTTAAAATTATCTTCTCTTTTCACCTCAATCTTAGTATCTGATGCTAGAGCTGAATCTTCCTTAGGTGAATTTAATAAAACTTTTAGATCTACTAATTTTTGTATAGCATTTTGGTACAGGGTTCTTTTTTCATGAATGTTAACATCAGAGTTTAATATTCGATACAATTCCTTCTCGTAAGTGTTTATCTGTTCAACTTGTGGATCATATAAACTCAAAGGCTGCTGTTGGAGCAACTGCTGATAAGGGTTATACCCGATCTGTTGCAGCTGATGGTTTGATTGAGGTTGTTCGAACTG
>JABUQX010074959.1:0-7500 GCA_015478945.1 Trachelipus rathkii | reverse complement strand
AAAAACTTACACACTTCACTTTCTAAACCTTCGGCCTGTATTGATTCGTAGATGGGATAAAACCCAGGAATGACTCATTATTTGAAGCTTCTTTTCATTGTAATTGATGCAGACATATATTATTATACTGACAGTTTGTCTTCAGTTTTAGAAATTATCCATTGAGGTCGTATCTAAAATCAAGAGAAAAGAAGGGCGTATCTGAGTCTTCACTTATTATGGTCACTTGAGACACAATATGTGAAGCCAAACATAACTCGAGAGGGTTTTTCCAATATCAAACTATTTTCTATTTGAATCCCTGATACTCTAAATATACTCCCACAGTAAATAGATTAAACCCTCAAACAAACCGCCAAAACTCAATAAACCAATCTATTATACATTCTTGGCCGCGCATCCCCCATTTGAAACAAGTACTATCAGGATGCGGTTCATACCTGGATAAACAAATGGACAATATTGAGAAAGTTTCCAGATTTACTATCAATGTTTCTTGTATCTTCACGATGCGTTGACATCGTTATTATGACGTCCAAAATTCGCTTCAGTATTTCACGCCACTCGCTACATCTTCTTGTGTAACATACACTGTGATATCTTGTACAATATTATCCATATATATATACCTATAGTATAATATATATATATATATATTAATATACTTATATATATAGTAATATATACTTTAATAATATATATACTATATATATATATATATATATATAGAGAGAGAGAGAAGAGAGGAGCTTTCATTATTGAGTTTTCATCGCAACAAAGTGCACATCCCTTCTTGCCCGCCGTGCCCCTCTCGGCTCCTAGCGCCCCCCCGCACCGCGGGCTTGCGGGGGCGTTATTTACGCCACTGTGCAATACGACAATATATCTATATAATATATATATATTTTATTATATATATAATATATATATTATATACTATATATATATATTATATATATATATACTATAATATATATAATTAAATTTATAATTATATATATTATTTATATAGATATATATATAACTATTATACTATATATATATATATATATATACTATATATATCATAATGATATACTATATATATATATATATATATAGCTATATACTTAAAATATATATATATTATATATAATATATATTATACTCCCATTACCTACATATATAATATATATACTATCTCACTATCTAATATAAAAATACCTATATTATATATTATATATATTATATATATAATATAATATATATATATATATTATCAAAATTATATTTTTGCATAATTTTCGATAGAAGAGGCTCTTGACGCACCGGACTATTTTTTAGTTTTTTTACACTAAAGTACTATAATATTTAAAATAGAGAACTATATATTTACCTTTAATAATTGTTCTTCCGGTTGACGAATTCCGAAGTTCTTTAAAGTTATTAGAGTACACGATTGGAAGGCCTTCCTAAATACTCTTTTGGAGAACAATTACTTAAATTATCATTAATTAAGACAGTTATTATGACAAGATGATGATTTATTATTACGGATAGGAATTTCCAAAGGTTTTTGAAAGGGTTTCCTCTCATTTTAAAGGACTCGTTAATCCTTACTTTAATTAACTTAAACTTTATACAAGTTAACTTTAACCGTCTTAAAGAAGCTGTGATCGAAGTGGCATAACTTATTGAAAACTGCCGTGATCAATTTAATTAACATTAATAAAAAGAAAAAGACACTTATTGTTTATCTTTCACTTTAAGTTACTAACGGAGTGTATTTTAAATACATAATACACAATACTAGTTCTATACTGACAGGTTACTAGCAGAATACTGACGGAGTACACAATACGTGTTGACTAAGTACGTAAGAACGGCATACTGTTCAAATACTGGAAAAATTTTATACTGACCGCGTTGGTGTCATGTGACCTGGCGGATGAATATTACTGCTATATTTAAGTCGAAATTTTACTGTTATTTATTTTTACTGAAGTTTAATATTTAATGATGAAAAATGTACAATTTCATTAATAATTTTTCACACACTCCGGGCAGAGGATTGCTTCAAAAAGAAGCAATACAATACCCTTTGTGTTTACTTAAGCTGTGTGCTTGCGTTTCCTTTAATATTATTTATTTCATTTAGTTAAAAAATATTATTTTTTTTTACTTTTTTCTTTTTATTAAAACCTTAAATCTACCTTAAATTTACCCTGAACCAACCTAATTTTACCTTAAACCTAATTTTACTATTTTATTTATGCAATTTAATTTATAGATCAGCTAAATTGGATTGCATAAACTGCCTCTGTTTAAGAGCAGCTTTTCTCATAGGTCTTTTATTATTGGCTTTATTATTATTATTTACTCCAGAAGGTCCAGGTCTGTTGCTGTTGTCATCCTGTACAGGTGTTGTAGGTACAGGTGTTACATTTGATAAACTACCACCTCCTGTATTTAATTCGAGGGGGTAAAGGTTGCTGATTGAATGCAATCCTACTTCACCAGAACCCTGTTTTTAATTTGACTGATCTGATGTTATTATCGTGGCCAATTATAACATCCAACACTCTACCTAATTTCCAAAATGGGCGTGGTTTATTGATGTCCTTTATTAGCACCACATCACCTATTTTTACTTTATCTTCCCAAATACCCTGAAACAAGTGTCTAGACCGTTCCCGGAGACTTAGGAGATATTCCTCATGCCACAAACACCTGAACTCTTCATAGAGTTCATTTTGTTTTATGAGGGTAGAATCTAGTACCTCCTTGTTGGGTGCACTGCCCATCTGATATTCTATATCAAAATTACTTTTAAATATTAAATTACTATTAAACATGACTTTCAAAAAACAATTGGGCGTTATTGCCTCCAACTCAGAGGTACCAGATCTATAGGTTAGGGGTCTGGAATTGATGGCATTTTCTATGTCAGACAGAGTGGTTAGAAGTTCAAAATAGGTCACTTTACTCTTTCCAACAGCTTTATACAGACACTGTTTCATTACTTTTATTAACCTTTCCCAATGGCTACCTTGCCATGGAGAAAAAAGGTTAATTTTTACATGTTTGATCTGATTTTTATCAAACTCCTCCTTGAAAGCATTGGTATTAAA
Organism: Trachelipus rathkii; assembly: GCA_015478945.1. Taxonomy (NCBI): domain Eukaryota; kingdom Metazoa; phylum Arthropoda; class Malacostraca; order Isopoda; family Trachelipodidae; genus Trachelipus; species Trachelipus rathkii. Next base: position 4,390 of record JABUQX010074959.1, on the reverse strand, counting down.
GGACTCTTCTATTATATTGCACCCTTTATTAAAATATAAAGCATTGTCACTATAGATGTACGATGGTATACTAAATTTGTTACAAAACCTTTTGAAGGCTAACAGAAAGTCAGAGGTGTTCATAGAGGGTACTAGTTCTAAGTGTACAGCTCTGATGTTTAGGCAAGTGAAAATTAAGATATACATTTTCTCTAACTTTGAGGTGTTGTTTTTGACATATACATGAGAGGTGAAATCAATACCTGTGTGTTGGTAAGGTTTTATGAGATTCATGTGTGTTCTAGGTATGTCAGTGAAACGTGGGTACCTGTAAGAAAGAGCATTGTACTTCTTGCATGTAATGCACTCTAATAAAACAGATCTTACTGCAGCTCTACCCTTAGGTATCCACACACCTTGATTTCTGATGTAATTAAGAGTAGTACCAATGCCAAGGTGCTTTACTTGCTCATGGGCATATTTAATAAATAGCAATGTAAAGCCATGATTTCTTCCCATTAATATGGGATTAGCTTGTTCATAGCTAATAAGAAGAGCCTTATTAATCCTGCCCTTACTTCTTAAATAGCCTTTTTCGTCAAGGAAAAGATTCAAGTTCAAAACTAAGGGAGGAATTTCTGAGTCTTTCAAGGAAGTTACTTTTACCTTCTGTTTATAGTTCATTTAAAATTTAAGAAAATTAATATATTAGCAAAGGATTTAGTTGATTATTTAGCCAATACTCTTACAGACTTTTGCTGTGGTAATCAGTATATTTACCTTTTAATATTTACTAAGCAGTTTTAAAAATCCAGGGCAGTGATTTAAAGACTTTTCGATTAGCATGAATATGTTACTTAAATCTAAAATACCGAAATACCACATGAATTATTAACAATATTTATATTTACCATTAATAGAGGTAAGGATTCTTGTGGTACACTCAACATAGGATACTTGGGCCAATTGTCTAAATCATTAGTTAACCAAACTGGACCATAGTACCACAGAGCAAATATTTCTTTGTATTTTTTAAAAGTTAAACCCCTAGTTAAAAAATCACCAGGATTTTCTGCTGTATTTACATATTTATAGTACACATTTACCTTGTACTTCTTACTGATGGAAGTAATTAAGCCATCCATTTCATTTATTCTATTTTTTTAAAACTTAGATTTTACTTTGGTTTGTCTGGTTAATAACCAGCTCAAAACTACTTGTGAATCCACAGCAATATTAATGAATTCAAAATAAATATTACTATATGCTTCCAAAATATTAGGTAAGCATTTCAAGGCCAAAATAACCCCCATCAGCTCCAGGAAAGGGATACTTAACTCCCTAGGCCTATTGGCAGGAGCTACCTTGGCTTTAGCAAATATAAAGGAGCTTTTATTATCATTATCCACTCCATAACATACAAATCCATAAACACTTTCAGGGCTTAAAAAAAAGATGCAAGCCATACTTATTTCCTTCAGAAAGAGCCCTCCTAGGTATTGCAATCGTATCCAGATGTTCGCAGTTATTGCGTAGTTTATACCACTCTTTCAGTATCTCTTCAGGCACTCTTTCATCCCAAGCCAAATTTTGCTGCCACACTTGTCTCATCAACAATTTACCCCTAACCAAAATAGGAAGAGCAAAGTTAAGAGGATCAAAAAGCTTGGAAATCTCAGACAACAATTGACGCTTAGTTGAAATACTCTCCAGATATTCTACTTTATTAATATGCATACAGTCAGTCACCACATTGAAACTATATCCCAAGATCTTTTCATAACAACTAGAATGCTCTACAAAGGAGTTTTCTTCCTTGAACTTAACACGCAAAGCATCCGAGTTGCTATTCCAAGATCTCAAGATAAAACCCCCTTCTTCCATTCGTTTCTTACATTGATGATAATACCTACTATCTCACTTTCTTCTTGCATGCTTGTAAATATTAAATTATCCACATAGAAGCCTGAGGATAATATTTCAGTACATCTATCATGTGGATACTTAGAAGCATGATATTTCATTATATAATGCAGTATAAATGGGGAAGATGTAAACCCAAATATTAATGTTAGGTACCTATAAGCTTTCAGTTGCCCGTTATTAAACCACAAAAGTGAACCTATTCATGTCCACTTCTTCTTTTAACCTAATCATCAAAAACGCCTGTTTTACATCGCTCATCACAACAGTACGATTAGTTCTGAACACAAGTAGTAGCTTTAAAAGTGAATTCATGAGGTCATAACCACTGTAAGCTGCTTCATTCAAAGATGGAAGAGTTTTATTACTTTTAAGTGAACAATTAAAAACTGGTCTTATTTTAGTGGTTACTTGTTCCGTTTGCCTTATTATAGGTCGATGAGGAATGAATTTATATTTACTAATATCTGAAGCATCATTAAAATTTATATTTACTTTTTCAATTATTTTATCATTCAATTGATCTTCAAAAACCTTATTGTATTTACTTATTAAATTATTTTGAGTTAATTTATCAAACACTCTATTAGCTATATTTAAAGATATTTTAAAATTATTAGGAACTAATTCTATTTTGTCTTCATACCAAGGAAGGCTTACATGATAATGGTTGTCTTTGAAAATCATATTCTGATTAAATAATTGAACCTGACATTTATCTACAGTGTTCAGAATGTCTTCGTCTTGCTTGATACCTAAGGATTCCAGGCTAAAAAGATTTTCCAAACCATTGTCAATATCTGAATCCAAAAACTGTTCAATGGGATTGAAATAACTTTTGGATGGTTCTAATACAAAATACACTTGTGTATTCAGCCTTCTGTTATTACATTCAGAATCAATTTTATGAATTACAGCATTATTTGTTTCAACTTTTGACTGAGTTATGAAATTACTAACTTTTTTACTTTTTCTGGCTTCAACCAAACGTACAATTTGTTCTCTACTTAAAAAATTATAAATATTACCTATTGGAATTAATTTATTATTGCCAATATGTAAACAATGACCACTAGCAAAAGGTACAGTCTGAAAGGATGGAAACAAGTCTATAATTTCTATACCAAGTAAAACATCTACTTTAATATGACTATTTACATGTGAATCATTAAAATTACTATCTGCAAAATTTAAACCATTAAGTTTCATATTTTTAATAACATCAGAAATGCCATCTACTTTATAATTTATATTTAAGTCATCATCTATTAGAAAAGGAATGAAAACTATTCTTTTAAAAACTCTGACTCCAATCAATGTTTGATGAAACCTTTTAATTTTAGAACCAATGAAAGTTTGAACTTCATATTCTATTATAGGAAGACTATTTATATTAGATATTAGCTTTTCAGCAGCTTCTCTAGAGATATAAGATCTACTTGACGCTGTATCGATTAAACATCTGAAAGCCTTTTCTTTACCATTGAAAACCATATTTAAAGAAGTGGTAGGCGGAATATATTCATTCTCTAAACTTTGATGAAAAGTTATGCAATGATTGGTCGTTGTATTTACCACCCTCACTATTATTAACATTACACAATGGTTGTATGTGTGATCTACTTCCACATTTACACGGAAACCTCATTTTATTATTATTACCAAAACATTGTGCTTGTGGATGATTGCCAGCACACTTTTCGCATAACCCCAACTCTTTTACTCTATTAATTCTGCCTTCAAAATTGCTATAAACAGGACAAAGTCCTAAAGAATGAGGCCCAGAACATAATTTACACTTTTTTTCAACCTCTTTTACTTTACTCGAGGTTTGAAAATTTGCCAAAGAATGTTGTTTACTTGTAGCATTATTTTGAGATGTTTTTTCTTTTTGAGTAGTAACAAGTGTATTTTTGCTTTTGAGTTTGGCACTTACAGTTCTTTCTGAGGAAGAACTAGTACTAATTAAGGTTTTAACTATATCCTGATAATTGTCAAGAATTTCATTAATATCAGGATAATTGTGCCCTACTTTTCTTATCAGGTCCTTCAAAAATACTTTAGGTAGCTTTTTTACTACTATATGTGACAACAAACAACAGCCTGGACTCTTTGAGATTGTAAAATCCAAATTATGCACCTTTAGATCATAAATAATTGCCCTGATTTTATTTAATGCCTTTTTTAAAGATAAAAAATCTTTATCATATTTGGATTTCTATTTAAGTAGCTATCAAATAGGAGCAAACAAAGTCCATTGTTATAGTTTGTACATCCCAAAAAAATATTTCAGCTTTTTCAACAATTGCTTAATGCTACTTTATATGTTCAGGGTTATGATTGATTAAAAATGTGAGGGGGACAAAATTACCTTTTAAAGGAGAGTCCTCAAAAAACTTAAAAGGTACATAAATTTAACAGAATCATTAAGGTTAGTGGGTTATTTCCAACAATATCGCTAAAACACTGATTTAAAAAAATCTCCTCG
>JABUQX010074958.1:27500-30000 GCA_015478945.1 Trachelipus rathkii | reverse complement strand
CCTAAGATTGTCCATCTGAACACATTGAACTTTAAGATCTATACTTCTTATCCAGACAATAGTCTCACTACCATACAATAACACAGGTAACAACATACCCTCATGTAAGGAACCCTAGCGCACTCAAGAACTTAGTCCCTTTACATTCACCAACGATTTAATTGCACCAGCCACCTTCTGCCATTCACAACTTTCCTACTACACTCTGCATCATCCGTTCCCTTCTCATCCAACACCATACCCTAAATATTTAACTCAGGACACTTGCTCCGCTGCTCACCAGTCTAACATAACTACACACTTGTGGAATGTCCTCACTCACAACATAACCTATCTTATCTACGTTTACTTTTCAAACCCCTCCTTTTAACACTTACCCTGCCAAATCTCTCTACAATCCTCTCGAAACCTTCTTCAGTTCGCCACACAGTAACCAAAATTCATTCCAGCATATAAAGGTAGGGCACCCTCCATCTCTCCATTCTCCATCATTCTAACACCATTTCCGCCATCCCCCACCTCGAATTCTTTTCATAAACCCCATCCATATACAATTGAATAACCAAGGAGACATAAACACATCCCTGCCTCACTCCGCTATTAATCCTAAAACAATCACCATTGACACCATTATTTCTTACACACGCTTCACTATCGCATACATACTTTTGATTCCATTCAGAAGCCTACCACCAACACCATATATCGCCTAATACCTGCCATAAAGCTACCCTATTAACTCTATCATACGCCTGTTGCAGATCCATAAAACCTAAGAATTTATTCTTCTTCTCCCCTCATTTTCTCAATCATTTGTTTAATGTAAAGATTTGATCCACACATTCTCTACCACTCCTAAACGCACCTTATTCTTCTTCACAAATCAATCCTTCAGTCACTCGACGCCACTCTTTCGAACCAAAATGCCAGCATAGACCTTCCCGACAAACACTCAATTAAACTGATTCCCCTTATTAATTTTCTACAGTTCCCTTTTCTTCCCTTACCCTTATACAAGGGTAATTATACCGCTCTCCTCCAATCCCTTGGAACTATACCCTCCATAAAACGCTTATATTACACAACTACCAAATCCAATCAATCACCCATCTCGCCTTCCGCTCTTGAATTGATTCACCAGTAATTTCATCTTATACCTGCAGATTTACCCATTCTTCAACTTTCTCACTCTACCCATTACCTCCTCCTTTACTAATAAACCTCATCTTAAAATACCTATTCCTTCTTTTACCATCAAACCCACACACATTCATCATCACCCTCCTCATTACTGTTAATATTGTGCAGATTTCGAAGTGTTTCTTTCCAACACTCCCCACATCCATTTCATCAGGTACAAAAGCACCATCCCTATTTATTATTTTAAGAAGATTCCCCTTATTCTCATTTCTAACCTTTCGCGCTTCCTTCCAGAAGAAGCTTCCTATTCCCTTGTATGTCCTCAATATCATGCCTCCTTTCAAAAATGTTCAATTTACCTCTTGATCTTTTCTCCTTAACGTATCCTTTAGTATGTTCTTTTTTCCTCGTTCATATTAATTGCTCAAGTAGCGTGTGCTTCTGGAGAAGAGCGATAACATAATGTGCTGATTACAACGCTACTCAGACACGCTATCTTGTGAATCTACTCTGAACTGATCGACTAACGCTCAGCTTTTAACCCGTGTTTATTGAGCCTCTTATTTACACCTCCTACCAAATTTTCGCTATCATCCGTGATTCGCCTTAATATCGTTTAACTTCTCTTAGCACTTAGCCATACCCTTTTGTAGCGTACTATAACAATCCTACTATCCAAAACATTAACATATATGCGGTGGCACTAAGTTACTGGATACTTAATCAATTGTCGATATCTCTGGAAGTTTGCCGCGCATATTCTGTATGTTATTCTAACTGCAGCAGTGTCGAAACCGGATTGGTGTTTTTATCTAGCAAGAGTCGGAGCGCTTTTTTCATCTATCCTTATTGTCTGCTCACTTAACTTCTCACTCTTAATTTTACCTACTTCCTCTCGTATCACTTCCTTCCATCCAAGCCCCCACTACTTAATTTTTTTACATAGAAACAACATAATGATCCGATAATCCATTCCTAAACCCCTCACTGAGTTAAATACAACACATACTTCAACATCTCTTTCTCACCAACACAAAATCAATCATACTTTTCACTTCGATGCCATCTCTACCAACACCAAATCTAGTATACTTATGGATACTTCTTGTGTTTAAAGAAAGTATTACTTACACACATACCTCTCTCTTCACAGAAATTAATCACCTTCCTACCATTTCTCATTTTCTCCCGCCACCCCAAAACCACCTGTTGTACCATCCCTTTTTTTGATCCACCTATCCAAACCATTCAGGTCCCCAACACTATCAATCTGAGCTCCTACTCACCCCATCCAGAGCATCATTCAGATTATCCAAAAAATCGTACTCTCTTCAACTCCCTCAGATGGAACATACGTCAC
>JABUQX010074958.1:2500-22500 GCA_015478945.1 Trachelipus rathkii | reverse complement strand
CTAGGCATAATTTCACGTCATGAAGGAGGGTGGCGCAACGCGTCAGACTGCGGCGCCAAATATAGAAGTAATGGGATTCTATTTGCCACTGAGAAATTAGTTTTCATCCAGGTTTTTGGACTACTCGTACTATTCCCTTTATTTGTCCATTCGCTGAACCTACACTTGTTGGCTTGGGGTGGATCAAATGATAGTACTTTGAGACCAATTATTGTTGCACAGAATAACGTGCTGAGAAATATTAGCTCCAATGATATTGTTCATACAGCTGAAATGTTTGCAGAGCAAGGTATCATGCCTCTTCGTCATTTGTACAAGTTTAAGCTTGGCCTCTTCATGAATTCCAATTTGGTGAATGAAGGCGCACAATTATAATACTCGAAATTTGAGCCTTTTAAGGCGGTTGTGGATCCGTTTCTCAAGACAGATGGTTGATAAAATTTTTTATTAATAAAGGCATTTTGTTGTGAGACTTTGACACGTCATCTTAGAGAAAATCAAAATACAAATACTGTTAGCTTTATAAAGTGCTACCAGAATTTATTGACTTTTAAATGATTTGATTATAATAGATTATAATTTTATTATATTTTAATTAACCTCCTATGTGAAGCATATTCGGATGTAACTTATTGTACTTGTTGTTAAATGAATTTGTAAAGCTCTTCTTTTATATTCTAACTTAATAAATGGTAAATGGAAAATGGTATTATTAATTCATTATATATATTATATATTATTATTATTATTATTATTATTATTATTATTATTATTATTAATTATTATTATTATTATTATTATTATTATTATTGATTATTATTGATATTATTATTATTTATTAATTATGATTATATATTATTATTATATTATATTATTATTATTATTATTTCAATATTATTATTATTATTATTAATATTATTATTATATTATTATTATTATTATTAATTAATTATTAATTATTATTATTATTATTATTGATATATCTTCCGGATTTCGAACGTTGCTTATATTATTATTATTATTATTATTATTATTATTATTATTATTATTATTATTATTATTATTATTATTGTTAGTTTTATTATTATTATTAGTGGTACGGTAGTAGTTGTAATAGCTTTATTATTATTATTTATTATTATTATATTATAATATCTATGTTAAATTGAATATTTTTACTTTTTGATTATTATTATCTATTATTGTATTATTATTATTATTATTTATTATATTATTATTATTATTATTATTTATTATTATTATTATTATATTATTATTATATTTATTTATTATTATTATTATTATTATTATTATTATTATATTATTATTATTCATTATAATCATAATATATTTTTATAATAAATATATATATTTAAAATACAGTATAATCTATATAACATTTGTATATACATAAGAATATTATATATATAAATTATATATATATATATATATATATTATATATATATATATAATTTATATATTATATATAATATATAATTACTATTATTAATAATTTGATATTCTCAATGTTAGTAATTACTATTTTCACTATTTCACTATTACAATTATTTATTTTCTAATTATTTATTATATATTATATTATTATTATTTATTATTATTATTAATTATATATATTATATTATTATTTTATATTTTATTATTTTATTATTATTATTATTATTATATTATATTATTAGAGTTTATATTAAGGTAGATCCAAAGTTTTTTTTAATCCAACTTTGATTAGATTTTTATTCCTATTTTCTTTGTCGAATAAAATAATTCGGCAAATATATATATATATAATATATATATATATATATATATATATATATAAATATATAATATATTATAAATATAATAATAATATATATTAATAATATATATATATAATATATTATATATATATACCTATATATATAATATATATATATATTATATATATAAAATATATAATATATATATATATATATTATATATATATATATATTATATATATATTATATAAATATTATATATTATATATATAGATATATATAATATTAATATATATATATATATATATATAATAACCAAAGTATTATTAAAGTATAATATAAATAAATTATCATAAAAATGAATAATATTAGTACAATGAACTTTTAGAAACGTTGAGAACTTGATAATAAAGCATTAATGTATAACTTACAGTATATACAAATTTAATTGAATTGCAATAGCAAATGTTGAACAATGCGTACGTGCCTAATGCGACTTTCCTTGCGAAAACGAAACAGCCAATCGGAGTGAGTCTTGTGTGTTGGTAAGCGATGACGTATCGTGACGTCACTCCTTAGCTTTCTCCCAGAAGCTTTTCCGATTGTTTCGAAAGAAGAGAGATGAAGTAAGGTTAATTTATCCGATTTTTATTAATTAATATATATATATATATATATATATATATATATTATATTATATATATATATATAATATATATATATATAATATTATATATATATATAATATATATATTATATATATATATATATATTATAATTTAAATACAAAACTATTGGTGAATAATACTTATCAAAATATTAAAATGTGCTTGTAATTAAAACCAGTGAGTGAATAATATTCCTTTGTTACTGAAGATATTGTATTAAGATTTATGAGGTTGATAAGTAAATGATATCGAGTGTATAAATTATAATGTTTATGTAGTGAAGGTGTTTATGTGAACATTTTAAAAAATGTGATTCACAAAGAGCGGGAAATTTGTTATAAATAAATGTGCTGTGACTTGAAATATTGATTTGAAGTATATAATATATAGTATATATATATATAGATATATATATATATATATATAATATATATATAATAATATATATAATATATATATAATATATAATTATATATATAATAAAAATATATATATATATAATTAAATATATATATAGGAACCTTATCTGTTTTTACGACTCCGTCAGTTTGAATTTTTTTTATTTTTTAATATATTTCTAGTATATGATCCTAACAATCAATTTTAGTGTAACAAATATAATTTAAAAATATATAGGACCTTTTTCTTTTTTACGACTCCGTTAGTTTTAATTTTTTTTTTTTTTTTTTTTTTTTTTACTAAAGGAATACCCAGGGATAAACCCCAAAGATGGGGGGGGTCGGGGTCTCCCGGCCTTCCGGGGAACTACGGGTTAGGACTATTTCCCCCCTCCGGGAGGGTCTCCGGAACCCCGCTCTTGGTATTGGGTGTCGCGGGGTTCCTCCGCCCTCCCCTACGGGGTTATGGAAAAACGTTCCCCCCCTTCGTGGTCCCCTGCTACTAGAGAGGCCTGCTATTTTTTTTTTTTTTTTGCAGCTTTTTTTTATTATTATATTTTTTTTACATTTTGTAATAAGCTTTATATACGCTGATTCCAAATATGTAATTGTTTTTTCTCTAAGTGTTGTACTTTTTCTTGTTATTTCTTATACGTAAAAAAAATATATATAGGCCTATTTTTCTTTTTTTTTTTTTTTTTTTACCATTTTATAAATGAATTATACGCGGATTCCAAATATGTAATTGGTTTTCTGTAAGTGTCGTACTTTTCGAGATATTTCATTTTTGAAAAAAAATTTAACAAATGTGATTTTTTAAAAATTATTTAAAAATACTTCGAACTTTTGAATTATGCCCGTTACCACTGAAATTCATTGTTTGTATCATATAGTAGAGCAAATATATTAAAAAAAAAACAAAAAAAAATAAAAACTGACGGAGTCGTAAAACAGAATAGGACCTATATGGACATATATATAGTATATATATTATATATATATATATAATATATATATATATATATATATATATATTATATTATATATATAACTATATATATATATATAATAATATAAATATATATAATAATATATTATTATTGATCTGTTAAGCTTTATAGGAAAGTTATTTTTTGTATTTTTTAGAAGATTAGAAATAACTAACTTTTACATCTAGGAGTAAATATGCTTTAAATATGAAATTTACAGTCAGTAACTTTTTTCAGGATTATTTTTTGAACCCTTTTTTTTTTTTTTTCTTTCATTATAGATTTCAAACATTTAATGTTAAGTTTCATGAAAATCGGCAGGTGTCATATAAATGATAATTTCGTCCATAGTTATAAATATGATATTTGGAGGCCTACATTTTCATATAATAATTTAAAAACTATGTTTTACCACAGAATATTAAAAAGTAGATATATATATATATATATATATATATATATATATATATATATATATATTATATATATATATATATATATATATATATATATATATATATATATATATATATGCTTACTTTATTATTTAATTTTTAATATTTCAAATTCCGTATCTTACTTATCAGCATCTTAATTAATTGCTAGCATCTCATATAATTAACAAATAATAAAAAAAATAAAAATTCACCGAAAATGAAAACTCAAGGTTGTATATATATAATAATATTATATATAATATATATATATATATATTATACTATATATATATATATATATTATATATATATATATATATATATATTATATACATTGTATATATATATATATATATATATATATATATATAACAGGGTGTATACCAACAGGGAAAACAGGGAAAATGAAAAGTGTGCAGGGAAAACAGGGAAAACACAGGGAAAATAAAATTATCCAATTTATATCAGGCATCATTTTTGCTTAACCCTTAAAGAAGTATAGTGAAGCACATATTGACTTCGAAATTCTCTTAAAAAGGGAGATTTTAAGAAGCTCAATTGGCTCAAGGGATGTTAAAAAGGTGTTTTGTCTCTGAAGGAGGAGGAAAGTAAAGAGCACAAGAATATCATTCATGATTCTCCTCATCCTAGTACTTAGAATTTAAATTGTTGATAAGTTCCAATATGGAGTAAAATTAAGTAAAAAATTTATATATCAACTTTTTCTTAGCCTAAGAATTTATACTTCTTGACTTATTGAATCTTTATAATAATATTTTTATTAAAATTTATTCATCTGCAGTATCAGCGCATTTAACTAATTTCTCTTTTTTATTTTAAAGAATTGAAGTTAAGGTTTCCTCTCTAAATAATTCCCCATCACAAAAAGGATAAAGTTGTTTGTCACCCGAAGGTATGCTTTCTAACTCTGAAAGAATTGAAATATTGTGTGGCTGAGAAAATTCATGATATCAAGCGGAATTGATTGGTCACGGCTGAATAATCAAAGAGGATTATTAACTTTTGATATCTAATTCTATGTCCTTGGAACTTTCTTGAAGAAATTTTGATGAGAAGGAAGATAGACCTCGATCAATTTTCATTTGGAAATTTTTAAAATGTTAAACGTTCAAAAGAAACAAAAAAAACTTTGTAACAACTGATTCTTTTTATTCATTTCATGGGAATGGGCTTCTGTAGAGAGAGGTTTTCTCGACAACAAACATTGTCTACAAGGAAAAAATAAAAGTTGCGTGAAGAGTTATTGCTTGAAGAAATGAAATAATACTGGGAGGGGTTGATTATTGTATACAAAGACATGATGTTCATACTGCCCGCAAACGCTTCTCAGAGTATTAAAGACATACTTTAAAAAGAAACTTATGTGCCAAAGAAGCAGGAAAACTCTGGAAGGCTGCCAAAAAAAAAAAAAAAAGGAAATTTAGCAGCTGAGATTAAGGAGGCTGAAAAAGTTAAAAGAAATATTGTCAAAGAACCAAAAAAATACTTTTCATATTTTAGAAGAGAAAATAGCTTTTCTTAAACAGTCATAAACTTTTATTTTTTTTAAGATTAATGTACTTATTTAGTAGGTTTAGTTTAGAATTAAATAATTTTATTTGTTTTGGAGAAAAGGAAAAATATTTTTATTTTATTTTAGAGAAGAGAAATGTGCAAATGTTATTAGTATTGTGTCCCTTGTTTTTGTAATTTTTATTTTTTTTTAAAGTAAAAGAAAAGGGAAAAATGAAAGCAAAAGCAGGGACCTGGTAAACATATTTGGCAGATATTTAAAAAATTAATTGATTGTGTTCATAACTTTGGCTATATAAATAATTCGGGAAGTTTAAAAATTTTTCAATGCAAATATAAATTTCACTTGTAAAATGTCAAATTGTATGAGGTCATTTAAATTTGTGAAATCTGGCCAAGAAAATTTGTTTACTGGGATGGTTAGAGGGTGGGCTCTGGAGGGTTTTCATTTTTTCATCTTTCCTTATTGATAACAAAGATAAAATGATGTTTTTTATCATTTATTTTAGTCCAGGGAAAATTTTGGACAGGGAAAACAACAGGAATTTGATAAATTTCAACTTGGATACACCTGAATAATATTATATATATATATATATATTTATATATATATAATATATTTATATATATATTATATTATATATAATATATAATATATATATATTATATATATATTATATATTATATAGATATATATTATATATATACAATAATATATATAGATATATATACATATATATAATATATATATATATATATATATATATATATATAATATATTTATATAATATTTATATATATATATATTATATATATATATATATATATATATATATATATATATAATATTTCTGAAAAATTGAGCTTCATGATTTTTAACATAATATTATATATATACTATATATCTATTTATATATATTATATATTTTATATTATAGTTATATATAAATATATATATATATATTATATATATATATATATATATAAAAATATATATATATTTTTATATATATATAAATAAAAAAAAACTAAACTTATAGTTTAAAACTACAAACTTCATATCTCAAAAACTACAATAGATACAGGGAAAAGGAATACATTGTTGGAATCCTGGTAACATTTTAGTGCGGAAAATGTAAAAAAAAAAAAAAATCATATCTCAAAAACTACAATAGCTACAGCGAAAAGGAATACATTTTTGGAATCCTTGTAAAATTTTAGTTAGGAAAATGTAAAAAAATAAAAATAAATAAATAAATAAAATAAATATTGGCTATTTTTTTTTTTAGGAGCAGGGGAAATAATATATATATATATATATATATATATTATTTGTAAAGGTATTACACGGCAATGTAGGGGGCTCGAGCCGACGGGGAACACAGGGGGGGACGTTTTCCATACCCCGTAGGGGAGGGGCGGAGGAACCCCCGCGACACCCAAATACCAAAGAGCGGGGGTTCCGGAGACCCTACCCGGAGGGGGGAATTAGTCCTACCCCGTAGTTCCCCGGAAGGCCGAGAGACCCCGACTCCTGCCATCGGTGCGGTATACCCTTGGGGTATTCTTTAGTTAAAAAAAAAAAGCAAAATTTAATAGAAAGTCTATTTATTTTAACGAGTAACCAATAAAAGGTCTCTAAATAGGCTCTCTAATCATATTACTATAATTATTAACAATAATTTTTATTTTATTTTATTTTTTTTTTACATTTTCCTATCTAAAATTTTACCAGGATTCCAAAAATGTATTCCTTTTCGCTGTAGCTATTGTAGTTTTTGATATATATATATAATAATATATATATATAATAATTATATAATATATATTATATATATATATATTATATTATAGATAATTATATAATATATATAATATATAATATATATATATATATATTAGGACAATCTTAGGGGGCATGCTAGGTGTGAGAAGGAATTGATAAAATGAGGAATGACGTATTAGAGAGTGGTGTGTGTGAAGGAAAGGGGTAAATTGAAGAGAATAAAATGGAAAGTATTTGTTGAGATGGTTGCGTTTCATGTTGGAAAGGATGAATGAAAAGTCGGTTGCGTTAAGCGGAAGTATAGGTGGAGAGTGTTTGGGAACCAACCGCTGGAGACCGAAGGAGAAAAGTTGGATTGAGTCGGTGACGAATGTTCTGAAGGAGAGGAAATGTGAGTTTGGACAGAGGCGAGATAAAGGTGCATGATAGGAGAGAATGGCGGGGGTTTGTATCGGCGGGCATGGTTTGTGCCCACCCTGGGCCAGGGGAGTGAAAACCCCTTACATTGGACGATTTACCATAGTTCGAGGGTCCGTCGCGGTCCTATGATGCTCTAGGGTGGATTCTCTGTCTGTGACGAGCTCTCACTAATTAATGGTACAGAGGGGGCGGTAAGGGTGGGCTTTCTTTTCGACGTTTTTCATGTTCTCCTACTGCTTTCTTTTCCGATGTTGTACAGCACCTTACCCCCAATCTTGGGGCAAAAAGGAAGGTGGGAGAGGAAAGAAAGAATATATATATATATATATATATATATATATATATATATATATATTGATATATATATATATATATATATATATATATATATATATAATATATATATTATATATATATATTTTTAAACATTTTCCGCACTAAAATGTACCAGGATTTCCAACAATGATTCCTTTTCCCTGTATTCTATTGTTAGTTTCGAGATATGAGGTTGTAGGTTTTAAAACCATATATTATTATAATATATATATATATATATATATATATAATATTATATAGTATATATATATATATATATATATATATTATATATATTATTAATATATATATATATATATATATATATATATGGGATATTTGGTTAAAACCCACAACTATCATTCGATCCATATCTTCAAAAAACACAATAGCTACAGGGAAAAAAGGAATACATTTTGGAATCCTGGCAAAATTTTATTGCGGAAACTGTAAAAAAAAAAAAAAAAAAAACATATCTCAAAAACTACAATTGCTACAGGGAAAGGAATACATTTTTGGAATCCTTGTAAAAAATTTTAGTTAGAAAATGTAAAAAAAAAAAAATAATAATAAATAAATGAAATTAAATTATTGGCTATTTTTTTTTTAGGAGCGGGGGACATAATATATATATATTATATATATATAATATATATATATATATATATATATATATATATATATATATAATTATTATATTATATATATATATATATATATATAATATATTATTTGAAAGGTATTACACGGCAACTGTAGGGGGCTCGAGGACGACCGGGGAAACACAGGGGGGACGTTTTCCCATACCCCGTAGGGGGAGGGCGGAGGAACCCCCGCGGACACCCCAAATACCAAAGAAGCGGGAGTAGTATTGCTCCGGTTTGACCACTACCACCCTTTTCGATATTGAAGGAATAGAGATATTTGCTTTAAACTTGGAATATAATCTATATATGGGATAAGGACGAATCCGTGTAAATTTTCAAGTCTGTAGGATGTATATAGAGGGTGGTCACCCCCGAGGGTGGACACTGGATATTGCGCCTTACGCCTTTGTTGCCTTGAGCGAGCGGATGAGTTTAGGCCGTAACAAGCGTTTGGGCGACCGACCACCTGGAGGTCAAACAGACCGAAGGTCTGTTTGACCGACAGACACAGACAGAGCGCGCGTGCGCATACACAATCACATTATTATTATTATTATTATTACGTCGAAGTGTTTCCGAAGGAAACACTTCTGAGTTGTTTTTTTTTAAACCCTTCTGCGCCTCTTCAATAACCGTATATGGCCCCGCACCGCACAGCACCGCACCGTACCGCAGCGCGCCGATTCCGACTCATCCTCTGAAGTTTTTTTTATTATTATTATTATTATTATTATTATTATTATTATTTATTATTATTATTATTTTTGTTATTATTTCCACCGCGGTTTCTTCTTCGCATCCAGTTCTAAGTCCAATATACATCTCCATGGGTTAGAGTTATCGTATCGTGATAAAATTTGGAGTGGTGTTAGATGGGGAGGTAACCTCGTCGTAGACGAGGTTACGTCCCCGTGGGTCCCCGAAGGGGGACCCCACCCCCCACTTAAAAATCGAAGTGTTCGTAATTGGCTGAAATTTGGTGAGAGGATTCAGAGTTGAATTCTAGAAAGACTGTTGATATGTGAATCGTGGAGTTGGCCTTCCGGCCACCGGTGCGGGAGGGCCACTCCGGTGCCGAGTTAATAAACATTCGTATAACAACAATGTAGGTGTCCTTATAAGGGTTATTGAGGTCGTAGAACTCGAATATGATGGTTATAAGTCCGTATGGGGTGTCTAGGACCCCCAATTAGGTGGGATCCCGACTGAAAAAAAGAGCACAGAGTGCAAAAAACAAAGAAGGAAGAAGAAAGGAAGAAGGAGGGAAAGAATGAGGAAGGTGGAAGAAGAATGAGGAAGGAAGAGTAGAAGGTGACAGCTGCACCGGTGCTGGCTCCGGTGCGGTGCCGAGTTATTAAATATTTGTGTAATGATACAATGTTGGTGGCCTTATATATGTTATTGGGTCTGTAGATTTCGAAAATAATGGTTTCAGAACCATCAAGAAATAAATAAAAATAAAAAAATAAATAAATAAATAAATAAAAAATTTCTTATTCTTTTTATGTTTATAACTTACAAATTTACGTTTTTACATACCCTAAAGCAGTAATCACTAATCAAACCACCCATCCATTCCTCCCTGACCATCTGTATCTAATGACTATTGATTAAGTAACATTTGAGTTATCATTTTTGGATAAACATAACATAAAATCAAGTTCTTTATACAAACATCAACCAATATATGTTGACGTAACAAAGTTTTCGCATTAATAAAGCTTACTTAGTATCATCTGAACTAAGAAAATAATGTACAACAACAAACCTAACACATCTTAAGCAGGAATAAACGGTTAACGTTAACAAAGTTCCACACTTAACATCAGTAAAGTAACTAACATAACATCCAAAAACGTAACTTATTCACACTTAGTCAAGCGTGTCTCTAACATACAATGTTAATTTTACATTAACATGGTGATATGTAACAAAAATTTACCATAACCGTGTGTAATTATCATACAGACCAATGAGTATACTCTAACGTAACAAAGTTTTCACATTAATAAAGCTAACATAGCATCAAACTGGAACTAAGAAATAAGTACAAAGGCAAACCAGACACATCTTAAGCAAGAATAAACTGCTAACCTTAACAAAGATCCACACTTAACACTAGCATAATACCTATTGGGTAAAGACAAACAAGTAAAGTTTTAATTCTCTGCTTTAAAGCTAAAACTATGAACATAACATACTAAACACACAACGGCTACACGAATAAACAGCCAGCCCCAACATCTTAAAAGCAACAAAGCGTACATAAGGGGCCAGTTAAAAAACAATGTTTAGGTGTATAACATATAATTTTCAATAAAAAGAACATTAAATAAATAAATACATTCCATACATATAAGTTTTTAAATATATTAAACCATCTAATCAGGTGACATAGGATTCTGTATAAATTGAGCAAGTTCTATATGTTTCTCCAGAGATTCAACACCATCCGAAAGGATGTAAGCATAAATACAACTTGCTGCACTAAACCATTTTTCTGCAAATTTCGGTTCAACAGCACTCACTCGCTCGCGCCAGAGAGAAGTAAATATCCTGGTTGATAGTTATTAAGGCATTTCTGTATACCTGCATTATACGGGAATCCACATGTTTCGGTGTAAATATCGTAGATTACACCATGCGCTATATGAATTAAGTCCTCGAGTATGGCAACACCTTTAAGATGAGAATTTAAGTCGTTTTTCATGTTAAACAAAGCTGTTATATTTGCAGATGTCTGAACAGTGAAACCTATACACGTACGCATTGAATGTGACAGCATCATTGGGTTTCCAATAGTTGCGTACATCAATACTTTTAACATTGTCAATGCAGTGAAAGCAACATCTATTCTATTATAGCCGCTCAAACTGTCACCTCTGATTCATCAAGAACGATGTCACAGATGACAGCATTTACTCAGACCTTTATCCAAGCTTCGAGCTGTCGAAATCTTTGAGGAATTCTTCAACTTGATATGATAAAGGTATATTCTTGCACCACCAATTGGCGGAAACACAGGTAATATATTCTCTCCATTCGTTATACGAAAAATGTTAAATGACACATCGTTGGTATTACAAAGAATCCTCGTAAAGAGACGTCCTAGGAGCAGGAACGAGAGGTCATCATATCAGCACAGCGAAAAATGTCTTACTAACGAAAATTCGTATGTATAAACAGATCTAAAAGGTAACGAGATTCTTTCTTTCAACCAATTAGAAGAAAGTAAACAAGAATATACGACGTACGAATGAACCATATCAGTTCAAAAGGTATATATTCTCGAGGTTGTTCGAACTGTTGTTGTTGTTGTTGCTGCTTTTGATGCTGTTGTTCTTGCTGTGGCGGTTGTTTTAGTTGTTGTTGTTATTGTTTGTTGTTGTAGAGGTAAGGTTCCTGTGTTATATTTCAACTTCTCATTTATCACAACATTGATTAATTATCATACTGATCAACGAATATACTCTTACGTAATAAGCTTTCCACATCAATAAAGCTAACATGATGTAACATGAAACTAATAAAATAATGTACAACGACAAACCTGACACACCTTAAGCCCGAATAAAACTGCTTATCATTTAACAAAGTCCATACTTGCCAAATAGTAAAGTAACTACATTACATGCAAAAACGTAACCTAGTCACACGGTTTTTTTTCAAGTATGGTCTCTTAACATATCAATTACTAACTTTTATTTTTAAAAGCTTGATGCTCTTTTTAGATTACACCCCCCTTTTCAGAAAATTTTTCACATGAAACATGAAAATGATGTTTATGCTTTAAACCATTTACATAAAGTGATGCAATACTTATTATATTTATTAAACAAACTGGTAAATCTGGCAACTGCGTATCATACAGAGGTGATTTGACAGCACTGTATAGACTTGGGAGCTGAGTTATATATAAATCAGTGAGCTACTCGATGGGGTATTCATAATCATAGCAAAGGTCTAGGGCAAACCTAACATTATTCAACAAAAACTTAATGTGATAAGATTATGGTCTCTGGTTGGGGCGACTGGTAGATCGAAACCATCTTCTCATATTTTACAAAACTTACCTTACGTATGTACATTGACTAGTAATATTTAACAAGGATTTATCATAATCCTGACCAATTATCATACAAACCAACGAATAATTGTAACATAAACAAAATTTTATCCCAAACATAACACAAAAATAGTTCATTTATATACTAACCATCGACATATATTGCTTAACCAACAAAGCTTTAGCGTCAATAAAGCTACCATATCATAACCGCAACTAAGAATATAATGTACAAATGCAAACTTAACATACCTCGTGTATGAATAATCAGCTAACATCCTGAAAATTCCCTACTTGTCAAAGGTAAAGCAGCTAAATTAAGGTCACACCAATACTCGATATGTCCTACTTTTCTCACCATATTCAGCAACAGGTAAAGCCGCATCATCTAACAAAATCGCTTAACAAAGTGACCAAATCTATCAAAGATACTAAAACCATGAACTTTGCAATAGCACCATCTGCATTAAGATGTCACACTTATTTCTCGTATAACATCAATTGTCCTATGAATAAACATAGACATTAGCAAAATTTTTGGGGCAAACCTAACATTACCCAGCAAAAAACTTAACCTAGGCTCACGTTTCTAACACATCATCGTCAGTTAACACAGTAATATCTTCAAAAAACTCTCATTTCTCTAACAATCCGTGTTTATTCCACATTGTCATAGTAATATTTCAATATAGCGTACCTAACTTACGAATTAACTATATTTTTTAAGCAAGTTCCATTCCAACCACCCATCCATGCAATCCCCTACCGTCCCACCCGCCTGTGATCTTATTGAATATTGATCAAGTCTATTTCAAGTATTCATTTGGGACAAACATAAACATAAAAAATAAGTTCTTTATATTATAACCTACGCATTATCTGCTTTAACCAACAAAAGTTTAGCATCAATAAACTAACAAAATCATAACCGCGACTTAGGAAATATAATGTACAAAATGCAAACCTAACATACCTCACGAATGAATAATCTGCTTAACATCCTGAAAAAATTCCCTACTGATCAAAGGTTAAAGTAGCTAACAGGTCACACAATATCGATATGGTTCCACTTTTTGAGCATAATTAGCAACAGGTAAAGCGCCTTATATTATCTAACAAAATCCCTTAACAAAGTGACCAATCTATCAAAGATGCCACATCTTGAACTATGAATTGACTACTATCTTCATCAAAGTGTCACTCCTGTCGAGTATAACATCATTTGACCTATGAATAACATAGGCATTAGCAAAAGTCTAGGGCAAACCTGACATTATTCAACAAAAACTTAACCTAGGATCACGTTTCTAACACATCATCCGTCAGTTAACACAGTAATATCCTACAAAACTCATCATTTCTCTAACAAATTAGTATTTTCACATTGTTATAGTAATATTTAACATAACGTACTTTACCTAGCTTACGAATAAACAGTTTTCATTAACCCGAGTATCTGAAGCAACACATTACCTTCCGAGAGAAAACCCAGGGAGGATGCGCCCCTTGAAAGGGTGAATCCTTGCGAGGGGACACCCCGAAAAAAAGAAAAAAATAAAAAAAAAAAACAAAACAAAAAAAAACCAAAAAAAAAAAAAACGGTGTAAGCGGGCTTTACCCCTCCGACGGGAGGGGTTAAAGCCCGCTTACACCCCTTGCGGGGTGATCCCCCCTCGCAGGATTCACAACCTTTCAAGGGGCGAATCCCCCTGGGTTTTCTCTCGGAAAGTTAATGTGTTGCTTCAGATACTCGTGGTTAATTGAAAACTGTTTATTCGTAAGTTAAGTACGTTATGTTAAATATTACTATAACCAATGTGGAAATGAACACTGATTTGTTAGAGAACATGATGAGTTTTTGTAAGTATTACTGTGGTTTAACTGAACGATGAGTGTAGAAAACGGATCCTAGGTTTAAGTTTTTGTTGAATAATGTCAGGTTTGCCTTAGACTTTTGCTAATGTCCTATGTTTATTCATAGGTCAAATGATGTTATTCTCGACAGGAGTGACACTTTGATGAAGCATAGTTGTCAATTCATGTTCAAGATAGTGGCATCTTTGATAGATTGGGCACTTTGTTAAGGGATTTTGGTAGATAATACGGCTTTACTGTTGGCTAATATGCTCAAAAGTGGGAACATATCGAGTATTGTGTGACCTGTTAGCTACTTACCTTGATCAGTAGGGGAATTTTTTCAGGATTTAAGCTGTTTATTCATACGTGCAGGTATGTTAGGGTTTGCATTTGACATTATATTCCTAGCGCGGGTTATTGATTTGTTAGCTTTTATTGATGCTAAAACTTTGTTGGTTAAGCATATATTCGAGGGTTAGTATATAAAGAACTTATTTTTATGTTCTGTTTATCCAAAAATGATACTTGAAATATGACTTGAAATCAATAGTTCAAATAGATCACAGCGGGTAGGAGGGTTACAGGATGGTGGATGGATGGGGGTTTGATTTACTGATTTACAAAAACTGTTTTTTCGTAAGTTAGGTACGTTATGTTTAATATTACGTATACAATGTGAAAATAAACACGAGAATTTGTAATAGAGAAATGACGAAGTTTTGTTAAAGATATTTACGTGTTACTGACGATTGATGTGTTAGAAACGTTGAGGCCGAGGTTAAGTTTTTGCTGGGTAATGCTGGTTTTGCCCTAGGAAATTTTGCTAATGTCTATGTTTATTCATAGGACAATTGATGTTATACTCAAAACGATTGACACTTTGATGAAGATGGTGTTAATTCATAGTTCCAGATGTAGGTATCTTTATAGATGGTCACTTTTTGATTAAGGGATTTGTTAGTGATGCGGCTTTACCTGTGCTGAATGTGAGAAAAAAGTAGACATATTGAGTTATTGTGACCTTATTAGCTGCTTTTAACCTTTGGACAAGTAAGGAATTTTCAGATTGTTAGCTGATTATTCATACACGAGGTATGTAAGTTTGCATTTTGTGACATATATTTCTTTAGTTTGCGGTTATGATATGGTTAGCTTTATTGACGCATAAAGCTTTTGTTGGTTAAGCATATATTCGTTGGTTGGTATATAAAGAACTTATTTTGTGTTATGTTTTGATTAAAACTTTGTTATGTTTACAATTATTCGGTGGTTTGTATGATAATTGGTCAGGATTATGATAAATCCTTGTTAAATATTACCTATGTCAATGTAAAATTAACGTTAATTGCTTAAGGAGAAATGATGAAGTTTTTGTAAAGATAATTAACGGTGTTAACTGACGAAGATTGTGTTTAAGAACGTGAGCCCAGGTAAGTTTTTGTTGAATAATTGTTCTAGGTTTGCCCTAGGACTTTGCATGATTATGAATACCCCATCGAGTAGCTCTCGATTTATATATAACTCAGCTCCCAGTCTATACAGTGCTGTTCAAATACCTCTGTATGATCACGCAGTTGCCAGATTTTACCCAGTTTGTTTAAAAATATAATAAGAATTGATCACTTTTATGTAAAATGGTTAAACCAATAAAATCATTTTCATGTTTCATGTTGAAATTTTCTGAAAGAGGGGGTTGTAATCTAAAAAAGAGATAAGCTTAAAAATAAAAATTAGTATTTGATATGTTAGAGACATTACTTGAAAAAAAACGTGGCTAGGTTACGTTTTGATGTAATGTTAGTTTACTTACTATTGGCAAGATATGGAACTTTATGATTCAGCAGTTTTATTCGGCTTAAGGTGTGTCAGGTTTTGTCATTTTTGTACATTATTTTATTAGTTCATGTTACATCATGTTAGCTTTATTGATGTGGAAAGCTTATTACGCTAGAGTATATCTTGATCAGTATGATAATTAATCAATGTTGTGATAAATATTGAGGAAGTTGAAATTATAACACAGGAACCTACCTCTACCAACAACAACAATTAACAACAACAACCATAAACAACAACCGCCACAGCAAGAACAACAGCATCAGCAGCAAACAACAACAACAACAGGTTCGAATTGTCTACCGAGAATATATACCCTTTTGAACTGATGTGGCTCATTCGTCGTCGTATTTTTGTTTACTTTCTTCTGATTGTTGAAAGAAAGAATCTCGTTACCTTTTAGATCTGTTTATACATACGGAATTTCGTTTATAAGACATTTTTTTTTTTCGCTGCTGCTGATATGATGAACCTCTCGATTCTGCTCCTACGGGACGTCTCTTTACGAGGGTCTTGTAATACCCAACGATGTGTCATTTACATTTTTTCGTAAAACGAATGGAGAGCAATATATTACCTGTGTTCCAATTGGTGGTGCAAGTAATATACCTTTAATCATATCAGTTGAAGAATTCCTCAAGATTATCGACAGCCTCGAAGCTTGGATAAAGACTGAGTATGTGTCATCTGTGACATCGTCTCTTGATGAAATCAGAGGTGACAGTTTGAGCGGCTATAATAGAATAGATGTTGCTTTCACTGCATCTGATAATGTTAAAAGTATTGATGTACGCAACTATTGGAAACCCAATGATGCTGTCACATTCATGCGTACGTGTATAGGTTTCACTGTTCAGACATCTGCAAATATAACAGCTTTGTTTAACATGAAAAACGACTTAAAGTCTCATCTTAAAGGTGTTGCCATACTCGAGGACTTAATTCATATAGCGCATGGTGTAATCTACGATATTTACACCGAAACATGTGGATTCCCGTATAATGCAGTATACAGAAATGCCTTAATAACTATCAACCAGGATACGTTTACTTCTCTCTGGCGGGAGCGAGTGAGTGCTGTTGAACCGAAATATGCAGAAAAATGGTTTAGTGCAGCAAGTTGTATTTATGCTTACATCCTTTCGGATGGTGTTGAATCTCTGGAGAAACATATAGAACTTGCTCAATTTATACAGAATCCTATGTCCACCTGATTAGATGGTTTAATATATTTAAAAAACTTATATGTAGATTGTATTTATTTATTTAATGTTCTTTTTATTGGAAATTATATGTTATACACCAAAACATGTTTTACTGCCCCCTTATGTACGCTTTGTTGCTTAAGATGTTGGGCTGGCTGTTTATTCGTGTAGCCGTTGTGTGTTAAGTATGTTATGTTCATAGTTTAGCTTTACAGAGAATAAAAAACTTTACTTTGTTTGTCTTTGCCCAATAGGTATTATGCTAGTGTTAAATGGTGGATCTTTGTTAGGTTAGCAGTTTATTCTTGCTTAAGATGTGTCTGGTTTGCCTTTGTACATTATATTTTCTTAGTTCAGTTGATGCTATGTTAGTTTTATAATGTGATAAATTTGGTTTACGTTAGAGTACATACTCATTGGTCTCTGTATGATAATTACACACGTGTATATGGTAATTTGTATACATATCACCATGATTAATGTTAAAATAAAACATTGTTATGTTAGAGACCACGCTTGACTAAGTGTTGAATAAGTTACTTTCATTGGAATTTATGTTAGTACTTTACTGATTGTTAAGTGTGGATCTTTGTTAACGTTGACCGTTTATTCCTTGCTTAAGATGTGCTAGGTTTGTTGTTGTACATTATTTCCTTAGTTCATATGATGCTAAGTAAGGCTTATTAATTGCGAAAAACTTTGTTACGTCAGCATTATATTGATTGATGTTTGTATAAAGAACTTGATTTTATGTTTAGTGTTTATCCAAAATTAGGATACTCAAAATGTGACCTTAAATCAATAGATCAATAGATCACAGATGGTCAGCGAGGATGGATTGGGATGCTTTGGTTGGATTGGTGGTTGATTTAGTTGGATTTACTGCTTTAGGTATGATAAAAACGTAAATTTGTAAGTTATAACATAAAAAGAATAAGAAATTTTATTTATTTATTTATTTATTATTTATTTTTTATTTTATTTTTTTCTTTATGGTTCTGAACCATTATTTTCGAAATCTACAAAACCCCATAACATATATAAAGACACCAATATTGTATCATTACACAAATATTTAATAACTCGCACCGCACCGGACCAGCCACCGGTGGCAATCTGTCACCTCTACTGCCTCCTTCCTTCATTCTTCTCCACCATTCCTATTCTTTCCCTCCCTCACTTCCTCCTTCTTTCCTTTCTTTCTTTCCTGTTCTTTGTTTTTGCACCTGTGCTCTTTTTTTCAGTCGGGACCCCACCTTAATGGGGTCCTAGACACCCCCATACGGACTTTATAACATTCATATCAGTTCTACGACCTCAATTAACCCTTATAAGGACACTACATTGTTGTTATACGAATGTTTATTAACTCGGCACCGCAGTGGCTCCAGCACCGGTGCCGGAGCCAACTCCACAGATTCACATATCAAGTATTTCTAGAAATTCAACTCTGAATCCTCTCACCAAATTTCAGCCAATTACGAACACTTCGATTTTTATAAGTGGGGGTGGGGTCCCCCTTCAGGGACCCACGGGGACGTAACCTCGTCTACGACGAGGTTACCTCCCCATCTAACACCACTCCAAATTTTTATCACGATACGATAACTCTAAACCATGGGATGTATATTGGAACTTAGAACTGGATGCGAAGTAAGAAAACCGCGTGGAAATAATAACAAAAAATAATAATAATAATAAATAATAATAATAATAATATAATAATAATAAATAATAATAATAATAATAATAATAATAAGAAAAAACTTCAGAGGATGAGTCGGAATCGGCGCGCTACGGCACGGTGCGGTGCTGTGCGGTGCGGGGCGGTGCGGTGCGGACTCGGAGTCGCTGAAGCAGGCGCAGAAGGGTTTAAAAAAAACAACTCAGAAGTGTTTCCTTCGGAAAACACTTCTTCACGTATTAATAATTAATAATTAATAATAATAATAATTGTGGTACTATTGACATAAGCAGTACGTTTGGAATGTCTGTTGGTCAAACAGACCTTCGGTCTGTTTGACCTCCAGGTGGTCGGTCGCCCAAACGCTTGTTAGGCCTAAACTCATCCGCTCAGCTCAAGCA
>JABUQX010074957.1:0-50945 GCA_015478945.1 Trachelipus rathkii | reverse complement strand
TTCTTTCAAAATGTTGCTGGTTATGTTTAATTTAATGATGTAATATAATAGGTTTGATAAATACATCAACAAGAATCATAGCAACAATATTATGCATTTAAAAAAACAGCCTAATTACATATTTTTAGCACTTTTGACATTTTCTCTATGTATATATACGGTACTTAATTATGATAAATTGTGTAGACTGATTTTTATCTTTCTTTTATCTTTTCCCACTAGATGTGGGGTACGGGTGTGTAACATGCATAGAAAATAGAACAATTAAGTAAAAGAGCATAAATGAGTTGAAAGGAATGCCTGCCCCCCCTCCCTATTATTCCCTTCATACCCATAAGTGAGTTTATAAAACCTGGAAATTATACAAATATATGGTACTTTTAATAATAATGATCGAATAATAAAATGTAAATTATGCAAATGAATTATTTTTATAAAAATTGAAAATTATACCCATATATAATTCTTTCAATAATAATGTATAAATAATAAAACAAAATATTCAAGTCAATTTTATAAATGTTGAAAATTAAACCCATTTAATACACAGTATTATTAAAAATGAAAAAATAAAATATAGGTATAACATTCAAATCTCATCCATTATTAATTAGGTTATGAATAAAAAAAAAAGTTAAACAATAATTGTCTTAAGCAATGTTCAACCCTTTGCGCATACAAGTATAACATGTTGAAGGTCATTTTAATAGAAAATGTAAATTAGATTCATATGATAACTTTAATAATATAATACTGAACAAATATAAAAAAAACAAAATATTCTATTATCATCCATTAACTAAACTAATATCCAATTCCTTATCGCTGCATGGTGCTTCAAATCTCACTTATCATTTCTACATCCATTACTCGAATCTGACCAGGAACTTTAGAAAATAAACCCATATCCTATACAATTTTGTTGAGATATAAAAAATAATGAACCATTAAACCTGAACCTCTTACATTACTTTGAAATCAGGTCTAAGTGCAGGCTGATTTTTGTGATATATTTTTATAAAAAAATATACCTGTATGTATGTATAAATTATAGTATAAACCCAAATATCCTATAAAAAAAACAAAGTGTTAAAATAATGAACCATAAAACCTGAACCTCTTAATTACTTTGAAATCAGGTCTAAGTGCAGGCTGAATGATATTTTTAATATAAAATATACCTGTATATATGTATAAATATATGTATAAACCCATATCCTATACAATTTGTTAAGATATAAAAATAATGAACAATAAAACCTGAACCTCTTAATTACTTTGAAATCAGGTCTAAGTGCAGGCTGAATGATATTTTTAATATAAAATATACCTCTGAATGCCTTTAAATTGCAATAGTAGAGAGACAAAAATAAAACTACTTAATTACAGGAAAGTTTCAATTTTGCCTAGACTGACAAGAAATGCTGATGTTCCAAATTTGCTACAAATCCTTAATTTTTATCCAATGTGCATTAAATATAAAAGCAGAGTGCAGCTTTCTCCCAGAGTTCTAAAATATTGATTTCAGGCTTTTTCTCTCTTGATTGGTTTGATTTGCATTTTTTTATTTGAAGAAAAACCATGCCCCTGGCATTTTTGAGACCTATTCCTACAAATTTTTTGGAATGACTTGAAAACTGAACTACTGTTATACAAAGATGAATCTATTATCTAAAAAATAACAGGGATTTTTGATATCTACAACTAAAAATCTAAGGGACACCAATTTCTGACACCCTATAAAAATGCTTTACATAAATGTTTGCCAATATTTTTTTTAATTTGAATATATGAAATAAATTTTCAGCATGTATAATTTGTTTTTGGCATACCCAACCATTTTGCCTCATGGCTTGAAAAATTTAAAAATGTAAAAAAAGTAAATTAAAAAAATAAAATATCCAAACAAAAAAGGTAACCCCTGATTATACAAACCCCTTATTTCATATTGATTGGGAATAAACAGATAAAAAAAAAATTACAAAACCATTCCCACCTTTGCATATTGGGGAATGAGTTATATCTGGTAGTAGATATAAAATATGTTTATAATTTTCTACTATAATTTGGATAAAGCTTATAATTTTTTTAAATCTCTGCTGTTTCAAGATTGAAGTCATTTCAATAAAAAATTGTAGGGACACATCTTTGAAAATAAGGAAGGAACATGAGATTTTTTTAAAAATGAAACATTTTATTAACAATACAGATAGAAAAATGCTTTAGAGCTCAAAAAAGGTTGCATAATGATTTTTATTTGATGTAAATTTCAGCAATACATGTCATGTAAATAAAAACCCAAGTCTCCCTTTGTAAATTTCCATTGAAAAATTGGAACCTTGTTAATATCTACTTTTACAGAGAGAGAGGATCTTTTAACTTATATATAAGTAAATATAGGTATATATGAGTATATATATATATATATATTATATTATATTATAGTATATATGATTATATATACTATATATAATATATATATATATATATATGCCTATATATAGTATATATCATATAGTATATATATAAGGGAGGGCAATTTTGGTGATTTTTTTGATTTTTTAAAAATAAAATCAAGTTGATTTTTTTTGAGTTATTTTTTGATTTTTGGATGTTTGTAACGTTCACGCGAATATTAATTTTGCAGGATACAAAGATTATATCTGAAAAAATAAAAAAACTTATTTGTAGAATTCAAAAAATCAGAAATTGATTTTTTTTTTAAAAAAATCAAAAAGAAAAAAAATCACCAAATATTGCTCATCCCTGTATAATTATATATTATAGGGTATATATGATATATATAGTATAATCAATTAACTTAATTTATAATGAGTAATATATATATAATATTATATATATATATATATATAGTATATAATAAATATATGTAAAAAAAGAAGTAACGTCCACGGAATTGCGTTATTCCCTTCAATATAGATATTTGAAGAAAAATGATTATTGAAAAAAATTTAAAAATGAACAATTTAACAAATTTGAACTACCTTCAATGAGTTAGCTTTTGTTCCTGATGGATGATGGATGAACAAACTTCAACTTGAGTACAACTACAACGTCGGATAGCGAGACATTTGAAATTAATCTAACGTAGGGTATGTTCGCTGGACCTGAGGATTAGAGGAGTAGCCACGTAACCTCAGGGGTGTAGAATTCATCCAAGACGCCAGACTCAATAGATTTTTTGTTTTTTACTCTTTCTTTAATTACACTAAGTTTAAATCGTTTTATCGGTAGTTCAGGTAACAGAATATATTTAATGATTTAATATAAAAATAATAAATACTTAATAATAAAGAAAATAAAACAGTCCAGGATAAGGGAAAGATTATTATAACAATTTAACTTTATGTTGAAAAGGGTTAAAGGACAAAAGATAGGGTCATGAAGTCGGTCACCTATCTAAGAATAGATGTAAAATACTGGTGTATTAGCTGGTTCGGCAATAAAAATAAGAAATTCAATCCCACAGCTGAAATGCCGTATGACCCACAACTATGAACAAGTGTAATAAACCAGGAATTAATTTGACACCGAGCAAAGTGTGGTGGTGTCGTGTTTGTGAATTACACTCAACAATCGCTATACTTATCTTTGATATATATATCCTGCTTCCAAATGAATACTTCGGCTATTTTCAGTAAGTTCTATATTTATTCGTCTTTGTAGAAATTCATATGTAGAATAGTTTCTTTAATTCTTTTTCTTTTTCAGGTATGATGAAGTGTACAACAGATGTAACTTTCCAAGTCGATGATACAAGTAACAATCTCAAAATGACGAAGGCTTCTATATTGGTATGACCGTGTTTCAATATCAGGTAAGTTCCAAAGTAAATTTGTAATTCAGATTCAGTTCAAGGCTGTTCCTCAGCCCAAAAACAGTTCAAAAACAGTTCTTCTTCTTGGGTCTTAGCCCAAGATCTGTTCAATCCCGAGAATAATTTTTAGTGTCAAAACTGCTCCAAGATAAGTTCACAGTGTTGGATCTCAGCCCAACCTTAGTTTTTAAGGCTGGTCATCAGACTAGGAACAGTTCTCACAATAAGCGAACGATTAGCCCCGAATGCAGTGGTCCTATTAATAAGATATATTAAGTTAACAAATAATTTATTTATGCTATATTATCAATCTTTTAATTTATCAGGTTAATAACATACCCTTTTGTATTATATAGGTAAACATCCACGAGGGGAACATATCCGATCTGTTGGTTCATTCTCTATGACGTTTGTATAAGAGACATCTTCTGGTTTGCAAGAATAAGAGATTCAATGCCAATAATTAATATTGAAGTGCGTTAAATACAATTCCTATATTCTTTCATATACCAGTTAATAATCTATTATATTGGTTTAATATCATTATTTTACAAAGGAGCTATAATTAATTATGGGTATTCCTTTATCAGAAATTAACAAAATCGTGACAATAATGATGTATTTCAAACTGAGTGACAAACAATTCCACTTCTGCACAGATGCCAAGCCAAATGCTGTTAAACTATGAATGTGGCTCTCAAAACAGAGTCAGAGATATATCACAGATAAAGATCTCTTAAAACTTTTTATAAATACTAAATTAAATTGACTAATATCATGAACATGAACTCAAAATTTACTAATATTTCAACAATCTTTCTGAAACATAATAACACCGGTCAGTAACTTCTTAATTAACCCAGGTTGAAAATAATTTACACACATAAATGATAAGATAATAATGAAAAATATGATAATATATAATTATAATATACATTAATATAAAACTCCAGCATTAGGCTCCAGGTTCCATGAAAGAACAGCTCCCTTTATATTCCTCCCTGATAAATTGAGCCCCCCCCCCTTTAATTTTCACCCATGAATACCCTGACTATGAAGGGTGGTAGGATAATGCTGGAGTACAATGACTATGTTTTATGAAAATTGAACCAGCTAATAAATCATAATGAAGGTGGACTACATTTCGAAGACAACACAGTCGGTAATTGTAACACAGATTTATTTAATTATATTACAATTTAATTATATTATTTCAATGAGTATCCAAGAGGCGACATATTGAAGAGTATAAGCATCTTCTTTGCCATAAAATTCTTGCAGATGGTCTTTATTACTTAACTGTTTTCTGATTCAGACCTATATCGAAATCTGCATTTGTGTAGTCATAAAAGAATTGTGTTATTTTAATATAATTTATTAGCACATTTGGCTAGATTTCTGTTATAGATTGAAAAATTTCTCTTATATTTTTACAATTTTTCTTGATTAATGCTTTACCATGCATACTAAAATTCCTCTATGTAATGCGCTTCCATGCAAACGGTTGACAAAATAATGGCAATGACAAAACATTTTTGTTTATATACCGAATAATTCCTTTGAATAGCCATTGTTTAAGGCCCTTACAGGAACTTTTAAATCCATTATGCTGACGTGGTCTGCTGTATCAAAAGTACGCAGCGGACTGTAGAAAAAATTACGGAGTGATTAGTTGCAGTGCAAAAATGTAAAGTCATATATAATAGTTTATACTCGGCATCAAATTATTCCTAATATGAAAATGAAAATCTAAGCATCTATCATTAATTTGATTTTAAATTTTGGTATAATGATAGCTTTGGAAATAATTTTGAAGAAAATTATTTACATACTGGAGGTGTTTCTTCATGACTCTTATTGTGAAAAGAATATTCCAAAATGATAATTCAATTTTAACATGCCAGAGTATTTCGTATTCCCAAACTTAGCATTGGAAATGAAAATTTGCATTGAAAATTCTTTTTTTCATTAATTTTTTATAGAGCATTAACGTATCTTGTAATTCATGCAATTTACTATTATTTTGCAAATTATGTATCTATAACTTTTTCAGTTCAACAATTCCACGTGTAAACCAAACATGTCAGCTCAGAACTCCATTTATATAATTTCAATGAAAAAAATTATTTTATGATTTAATGATGTCAAAAGCTTAGCATTAATTAGCCAAGAAAACCAACCAACATGTTTAAAACATTTATCGTCATTGTGACACGATTTAAAATGACAAAAATAAGGTTAGTAACCAATGAACCCAAAGATTAATTTTTTATTTTTGGGTTTAAGCATTGGCTTCCATGAACAGAAAAACATGAAAAAATATTAAAAATTAGACTATCAGAGCCAATACTTCAATAGAAATTGTATTAACTTACAAGTTTAAGTTTAAAAAAAAGTGAAAATTCCTGTATTTACAAAACTAACAGAAGAAAAGAGATGAACGTCTTCGCCGACGCACATATTCCAACGGCGTTGACATCACATGAGGGAAGTCAATAACTGGCCCCATACGTCTGGTAAAAGGACGTCTCTGAATATACTCTATATCCTCTTGACTTAATGGTAAAAGAGCCAAATTGCTATCATCTAACTGCACATTTTCAGGGTTTCCAAACACTTCGCCAACAACCTGCAAAGATGGTGGCACAAAATCCACCGGTGGCGAAGTGGACAATCCTTCAGCAAGAGGTGGGCCCATCATTGTTTCCCAAACCGTAGGTCCAAAACCATAAAATTCAGTGTCACGTGAAGAACTAGAACTTCCAAAATTCCACGAACCATTATCTACGTCTCCGGACTGAACCAAAGGAACTTCTGGTTCAGCAGGATTATTACTTTCTGAAGTCATAGACCAATTTGAACTTGGTCGATCTCGAAAATAGGACTGATTGAAGGATACATTGTTCGGCTCTACAGAATAAGTTTTATTAATATCCTCCATTACTAAAGGCGGGAGTGACGCCGCAACTCCTTCATTAGGATCTGCAAAAGAAGAAGTAAGAACAGAGGGGTATTGAAACTGCACAGGGTACTCATGAGCATATAAATCATGAAAATCTAATGAGGGCGTAAAAGGTGTTGGAATTTCCTCTTCACCAGTGGACACCAACTCATCGGATGCTCCAGCATCCGACATAGGTGTATGAGCACTATCGAACGACGACTCTCCAGACTTTTCCGGACTCTTTGAATTAACAAAGGAATCAGTAGATTCAGAATGAATTTCCGCTATAGGTGATGAAAACCTCACAATAGGTGAGTGCGGTCCAACAGAACCAGGTGACGAGCAGGGAGAAAATTCAGTGGGAAGACCCACTCCTTCACTCTTATCCATTTGTAGCTGCATAATCCTAGTAGTTAAATCTGGGAGTTTGGAAAACACATCCAAAGCTATGGGATTGAAAGATAAAAATCCTTCAAAGTCTGCATCTTCCTCTTCAATATGGTCAAAGCTATTATCGAATAGAGGAACCTCAGAGAATGTTTCCCCGATTTCACTTGCTTCATAACTAGCCTCGGAGTTATGATCTGGAAAATCAGGATCGTTCTCTTCCTCCATCAATTCGTCATCTTCAGAAAAGAACATCTCACTGATTTCTTTGTTCCGGGAAAGATACCTCCTTAAGTAGTTCGGGATGTCAATCCACCCCCTCAGATGAGAAAAGTGGACCTTCTGTAGGCGATCAGAAGGTTTATTAGCTCGCCTAATCGTATAGGTAACACGGTTACGATTCACCTCTTCAACTATGAATGGTCCCTCCCATCGACTTTGGAACTTCATGGTAGTACTGGGACCGGTTCGGATGACTTTCCGAGCAACTTTTTGACCCTTTTTAAAGGGCTTAAAGTTAATACTACCCTCTTCCAGTATGAGGGTAAGTATTGTATTTGGTACAGGATTTTTGTAATAAAAAATCAGAAGGGTGATATCCCCAAAGAACTATGACAAGTGTTATTATGATTAGAATTGAGATGCCAATTCCTCGTCCAATTTGGAGGTTGCTCAAGAACCAAAGCACTTCAATATTTTGAATGAGACTGCGCGATTAAACGTTTGCACACACACCCTCACCATTGACTAGAAGGATGAAGTGGTGGACGTCGGAATATTGTTTAAATTGTGATTCCGCTAGTACTTTGTTGAAAACATGTGACGTTGACTCAGTGCCATTATCAGTGAGAATCCGATTTGGCACTTTAGGTAAGAACGGAAGAATTTGATGTTTTAATTTCTGAGAAACTGTCTGACTGGCCTTATCTGCTACTGGGACAACAGCAACCCACTTGGAAAAATGGTCGATGAATACGACACAATATTTATTCCCCTTAAAAGTTTTAGGAAACTGCAACAAATCCATTGCGCACAAGTCAAATGGAGAGTTTGCAAGAATTTTTAACATTGGGGGAGTAACATTCGATGAAAAGGTCTTTTGCTTCTGACAAATTGGGCAACAACGAACCACATCTGAGATGACGTGGTTAACTCTGGGGTGCCAGAACTGTTTATATACCAGCTGAACCAATTTGTTCCTACCTATGTGAGCGCATGAACTATGAAGATTCAAGACAATATGCATTAGAAAATCTAAAGAGACCAGATACAACAAAGTGTTGTTTTTGGTTTTATAGTATAAAATTCCATTTTCAAAAACAATCTGATTATGGTACATTCTATATTGTTTGTTCACTAAGTTCCAATTTACTTGATGACTTGGACTGCTCAAACCTTTTAAAATAAACCTAAGTGTACGATCATGACGTTGATTCATACATGATGTCTGTATCATTGACATTTGTATTTACAATGGATATGTTCCGAACGGGTATTGTATACACCGGCAATGATGAATTATAAGAACATTTCATCCCATCTGCAACCACGGTTATTTTCTTCCCCTCAAGATAAATCAATTGGTGTCGGGCCATATCCGGTAAGAGATGGTTTTCTCGGAGCGCACACGTACCTAAGATCAATGTATGATCCTTCATGTACTGATGTGGGACAATAAAATAGGCGGAGGATTTAGTAGAGAATCCTGACGAAAATTTTAATTTCAGATTCACATATTGTGAAATCGGAATTCTTTGCTTATTAGCAAAGCCACTTATGGCTTTGACACCGGCTTCTACCACTGTCATATTGATTTCACTTGTGTTTGCTAAGATAAAGAATTACTTCAGAGCTAACTAAATTTACCCCAGCCCCACTGTCCACGAGACAATCAATCATGCTGAGGGCTCCCAATATCATCTAAAACAACGGAAACCATTAAGGGTTCAATATCAGCCCGACATAAATTTATAGGGATGGTCATATCATCTGGATCCGTATTATTCATAAGTCCTGAGTCTTGAATTAATTTTATCCCCACTGGACGACTCATTTCTGTGGAGATTGGGGGTTTAACGGTATGTTTTCTTTTCATGCTTCAAGAAAAAGGCTAGAAAGGCGTTTTAATGGACACGTACGGAAGAACGATCAGACTTTTTCCTGGACGCCAGACAGTGGCCCTCCGTAAATGTGACTTAAGACAGGAGTGTTAACGAAGGATATATCCATATTATAGTAGACATCCTTTTAGCATCTATTATAACGTATCCCCCGCAGTTTGTGAGTTCGAGGTTCTCCGCATCGTTGGGACTAGAATATTCACATGCTCAGATGTTCCTCTCTGAGGTCTGTGGAACTACTTTCACTAACTACTCAGAATATGGGTTGTCGGCTTGAGGCGGAGTCACGAGGTGAAACTTTCGGTAGATATAAATCCACCGCACTGCAGATTCAATCTTAGACGGGTCCACCATCCCTCCTAGTGAGAATTATGTTTCTGGGACAGTCCTGTTGAATGGCACAATTTTGACCGCATGTGGTTCTGACAAAAAGGGACACCAACCCTACTAGTAATTCGGTAGGCATTTATAATTACATGCGACCATTACGACGAGAAAGAACAGAAGTTATTGGAGTGGGACTTACATTCTTGCCCGTTATGTGTGCCCTTCTTTTTACTAATGGAGTTACAAATATACTAAGTATTTGTACACTCTGGTTATTTGTAATGAACTCACGTTATTTCAGCAGGAAGAGATTACCGTCACCGCAGATTAACTCTTTCTTTTTTAAATCCTCACCTGTGGGACTAGCGATATTTCTAATGCCATACCTCGGATGTGTGTGCCCCCGACCATAAACCAGGTAAGACAGCCCATATTAGGGATGTTGGTCATAGCTGTGTGAGGACTTGCGGCGAAGTATCTTCTGTAGTATTACTACCTGAATCAGTGTTCTGTTCAACGTGGGCTGCGAATTATTGGCACCATTAGGGAACGATTTTAAAGCGTAAATGATTTACTTACACGCTCGGTTTCCCGATTGTGTAGGCTTTCTGTCCAATTAGGATACATGTCCTATTTTGCCAGAGCTACAACAGGATTGGGCTGTTCGAATTACCTGGTCTCATTTAGAATCGATAAACCTTATACTTAGTAAATGCTAGAGTGATAGTCTTTTATCTCACAAATCAGTGATTGAGATGTGTTCCATTGAATTGAATCATATGATAGATGCCAGTGATCCTTATCCATAGTATTAGTTTTCTTCCATAATAAGCCGACTGTCTGGCGCCAAATATTTTACAGTAAGTCTCCCCAAAGTCGGTAGCATCCTTTATAGTTTCTTCTGTCCACCTCGCCATCTTGTGCTTAGTGGTTATCTGAATAATTTGACTACGCCTACTTATACACCTTAGTGTTTTGTGTATATGATATTAGGGTGAACGAAGCTACCATTTACGATAAATGCAGTGCGTTAAATAGATTGCTATGCGGCGTGATGCATTACTTATCCTTAAATTACCTTTGTAGGTACTTTCTTCGATGCATAAGCGACTCATTAAATCGATAATACTTAATTATATAATATATATATATATCATTTATTATATATATTTTTATTTAATAAGTGCGAACAATTTTTTAATTGAGTTATTCGCCACGACTTCGTTCTTATGCAGAATGATAACTTTTCTGTTACATGTGTTGGTCCTTATTTATTTCTTACGTATAATTCCTATCATCTTAAAAACCATTTTGATTAGTTGGCATCTTCTAGACTGAGATAAGTTAATTTTCTATCAATACTATTATAACAATTAAATTATATTTAACTGATTAAGTGATATCGATCCCTCCAGTTTGAATGAGATGCCTACGCGGATGTTTATGTGCTCTTCAGATCCTATGCATGGGAGGACGAGAGTTCGGGTTATATTGTTTATGGCTTACGGTGGCAATAACGTCGGACACTCTACTCATAATCTCTCTTAAAACCTATAGGAGGAATTAATCTACGGTCCGCCGATAAGCAAAAGAAATCACTAGAAGTCCAAGGGAAGCAAGTAACAATACTATATAAATGGTTATCTTGATTCGAGCTCTACTATAATATCTCGCTCATTTCCCGGGATCTACAACCTTAAGTTTTTGAGAGTTCTTTAAAGATATCCTACATTAAATGGCTTCTGTTAGCAATCCGAATGATTTTAATTTTTGCTGACCTGTATATTAAAGGAACTTCAGGTTCCACTAGATTTGATAGGTTTCTTGATTTTGGTATAAAGCCATTATTAGGAAGCTTTATCGGTTGAGGCAGAGGACTGAGGCATGTTTAATAATGGCCTATTTGATACATTGGGTATTTAGTACCACCATAAGCATACCCAATTGTTAGTTGAATTACGTTATAATAAGTTATGTTAGTTTTTTTTAATTGTTTTATGTTTTGGCTCTTTTTTTTTTATGGAAATATATTGCTTTATAATAAAAGGAGGTTATTCATAAAAGTATTTTGAATCTGGTATACTTTGAACCTCCAAATGAAGAGGTTTTACAAATTTTTTCATTGATACTCATTTATTAATAACATGAACCGCTTCAGAATATTGAGGTAGAGGCTACCTACCCTACCTACCCTACCTCCCATGGTATAAACGCCCCCTGTATTATCTGAATACATTTATATAGGTTGTTTATAGTGTCAATACAGTATATGTATTATATTATATATATAATTATATATATATATTTATAATATATTATATAATATATATATATATAATATATATATATATATAATAAAATTTATTATAGACGAAAATGTAAAAAATGGTTCTTAAGCGTATTATTTTTAATTAAGAGGATTATTATTTTTATAAAAAATTAATATTTCTTAATAGAGAAAGAAATTATTACTATTTAATATAAAAGAGATAAAGGATCTATTGATGATATCATAATTATATAATATATATTATATATATTTATATATATAATATATATATATATATATATACTAATATTATATATATATATAATTATATTATATATAATTATATATATTATTATGTATATATAATATATATATATATTATAATATATATATATTATTATATTTATGAATAGAAATTCTGATATTGTCTTTCTTTTAATTATCCTAATATTCTGGTTCTAATTAAATGTAATATATTATAGTTATAGTATAACCCTATATAAAGTCGAAACCTAATAGTGTAGTTCTTCTTAACATTACCCATTGGTTATATATATATAGTAATTCTCTTTTCTAATTATTTGGAAAAATGAGTATGGTGAGTTTTACTAATTATTATAGATCATATATAGCTTGTGCCTGTATATCAAAGTGGGTTAAATACTAGATCTCTTGATAATAAAGACACTTACAACCTGAGCGTTTACTCTCGTTGCTATATATAAATCGGCGTTTTCTATATTACAGCGATACTATTGTCGAAGGAAGTTGTGTTTGTATATTGTCCTAGCTAAATGGAAAAGTCTGCTCAGGTTATTGACGTTGATAGCAAGCCTTATTAGATTTGAGGGTCAAAAATTAGCTTTTTCTAATGCGGAAGATGTATGGACTATCAATTTTCGGACTCCTTAGACGAGAACTCCTTTTGGTGACACTAACTTTCGACATCCAGACAGACATATATTAGTTAGAGTACAAGTATAAATTTATTTATGTGTACGTATATTGTGAGGAAAAACAGATTAGTTAAATAGCTTTTATAATGTGTTTATTGGGATGATTATACGGTCTGAGAGGCTCTATAGGTGTATGGTAACCTATTACTCCTGCACCAGCGCTAGTGATTTTAATAATTTCCTTGTATTGATAAATAATATCAAAGATACAAAAGCTGATTTCTCACCTAACACTGCACACTAAAAGCAATTTTAATTTTATGTATTCGTTCAGAAAAGAAGTTCTGCAGTTCCAACCTTGTATGTACAGTTATAGAAAGTTCGTACCCAAGGAGGGAAAATTTAAAGCTTGAATATATGCATAATTTTAGTGAAGAAATTGTCATTTTACTTGTACATTTCACGGTAAATATTGTAATGTAGATCTCAAGGTAAAAAGTATTCGCGGGGTAATTGGACCACTCTGAATATAAATTCTCATGCGTAATTCCATTTTTTACTTGCTTGCGTAAAGTTGCGATTATCTCTGGTGCAACGATTCTTATCGCAAATTGTGCTTAGATACACTCTCTCTCGCGCTTAAACCATGCTCTTGGTGTTTGTCCTTGGTTAAAAGTTCACAAGTGATATGTGAAATGTGTATCGAATTCAATTCAAAGAAAAAACCAATAAAATAGTACTATTGAGACATATTGAACACGTACTATATCTTTTTTCTTGTTCAGTATGCACCACCACACCAACTCGTGGAACGCGCGAGTAGTAAAAACTCCAGAAGGGTATGGATATTTAATAACGCAACGCGACTACAGAAGTCAGGATCGACGAATAAAAAGCAAAAAAATTACGGCAGGTGATTGCGGTCAACAGGGAATGCGAACGAGAAGCTCCTACTTCCGCAAGTGGCGCGAAGATTTAAATTTGGCGCAGCGCACACCAGCAGAAAGAATGAATTAAAGCACTCAGGTCAGCCTATTCGTGGCCACGAAGCACAGGCCAATTGATATAAGATGGTAAGGAGAGGGAGTTCTATGTGCACCGCAGGCAAACTAGCCTTGATGTGTTAATGAGGGAGTAACGTTTCCACCAGGTGAAATTGACGCACCAAAGTACTTCTGTGCAGACAATATTCCGCCAACCCAGCTTTCCTACAAGAGTGATAGCTCATGAATGCGCACTCACAAAAAGGGTGGAGATGGATTATGAGCACGAATTCAATAAGTGAATGTAAATGATACCAACTCTTACAATCGTATCGACGTCCATTCTGGGACTATTAGAAAGAGATTAGGACTTTATTAATAGCCACCTCAGCACTTAGCGGCCGCAAGATTAGAGGCGAGGGAATGGAAAGTTACAGAACGTTTATAAGCCTGGCTTTGAACCGATCCCTATTCCCAAAAGCCGGGGTTGAGTGAACCAGAGCCCCCCATAGGAGTATGAGACAGAAACTCTCACATTGTGAGCTCCATTACAAAAGGCGAATGGATGCCTTACAACGTCGAGATAGCGCAACATTTCGAAATTAATATTCTATATAAGCGCTAGGTGGTAGGACCTACTGGTGTCAGGGACTAGGAGGGGAAAACCTAAGAGGTACGGTTCAGTCCAGTTATAAAACAGAATACTACCCAGTCTTATGCTGGAAGTGACGCGCCCACGTAACCCTCAGAGAGCCCGTTGTGGTGGATGTGAAGGTGGAATTTTTCACAAGTACACTCCATATATTGATCGTCCGGACTCATTATATATGATACATGTCCTCTTAGGTGTATTTGGTTCTTTCATATCTGTTAAATACAACTAAGGTAAGTAGTGGTAATGGTAAGTCAGGGTAGATCAAGGAAAGAATATATTATCCGGTCCACCTGATATATAAATATGGAAAAAGATTAAAGTGAGGATGAATATATAGAAAAGAAGATGTAGAGAGTCCAGGATAAGGAAAGAGGATATAGGAGATTTGTTTAACTCTCTATAACTTGATACGGTTGAATTGAGATATGAAAGGGATTTCAATATGGGATCAAAAAGATTATGGCGATAACATTGCCAGTAGGTCGGCCTTGTGAATTACCGAACACCTACCAGCATAATCCACCGAGATACTGATTGGTTACTTAGCTGATCCAGATCCAGCAGGAGAATGGTTACGCATTTCCGAGTTAAAATAAGAATCCAGGAATCCTCTACAGCTGAAGACGGAAATAGCCGTATGACCGCGAGACCTATTATGATAAACACAGTTAGAAGTTTAACCATAAAGGAAGTATAAGATGTGGACAGCACGGGGAGGCTCAAAAGATGTAATGGTGGATTTTGAGTAAATTGATTTGTTGAATTTACACTCTAACATATCGCGGTCGAGTCAATCCGGGCACTAGAGTGAATATTCAAGTTAGATTTATGCAGGTTGAGGAAGAACATAATGAAAGTGGTAAAAGTAGGAATATATACTGTAATCATACCTTTAGGAATACTATAACATATCTTTTTGTTCAGAATGAGAGGAAATAACTTTGGCAAGAAGATAACGGCCCATCAACCAACAACGGCTTTTTCAGTAAGTTCTATATATTTATTTCGTCTTTGGAATACAATGAATAGTAATCTTTGTAGAAATTACTATGTAGAGATAGTTTCTTTTTAATTAACTTTTCTTTTTAGGTATGTGAAGTGTACAACAGAGTTAACTTTTCCAAGTCGGAGATATTACAAGATAACACCATCTCAAAAATGACGAAGAGCTTCTAATATTGGTAATGATCCGTGTTTCAATATCAGGTAAGTTCCAAAGTAAATTTGTAATTCAGATTCAGTTCAAGGCTGTTCCTCAGCCCAAAAACAGTTCAAAAACAGTTCTTCTTCTTGGGTCTTAGCCCAAGATCTGTTCAATCCCGAGAATAATTTAATCCAAAGAATAATTCCCTATTAATAATAAAGATTTTAAGTTACAATAATTTTTATCTAGTTTTTATCAATCTGGTCATCAGACTAGGAACAGTTCTCACAATAAGCGCGTAGCCCCGAATCAGTTCCCTATTAAAATAAAGATTTTAAGTTACAATGTTTTTTATCTAATTTTAATCAATCTTTTATTTATCAGGTTTTAAACATACCCTTTTGTATTATATAGGTAAACATCCACGAGGGGAACTATCTCGTCTGTTGGTTCTTCTCTATTTGACGTTTGATATTAGAGACTCTTCTGGTTTGCAGAATAAGAAGTCTGCCAAAATATATTATGAGTGCGTTAATACTTTCCTATATTCTTTCTATACCATTTAATATCTTTATATTATTTAATTGAATTATTTTACATTAACTATATTAATTATTTTATTCCTTTATAGATTTACAACACACCTGTGACAATAAGATGTATTTCAAACTGAGTGACAAACAATTCCACTTCTGCACAGATGCCAAGCCAATTTGTTTAAACATGAATGTGTTGTACCATTACAGAGTCAGAGAT
Organism: Trachelipus rathkii; assembly: GCA_015478945.1. NCBI lineage: Eukaryota > Metazoa > Arthropoda > Malacostraca > Isopoda > Trachelipodidae > Trachelipus > Trachelipus rathkii. The sequence goes on along the minus strand of JABUQX010074957.1, from coordinate 34,626 downwards.
ATATCACAGATAAAGATCTCTTAAAACTTTTTAACTTTTTATAAATACTAAATTAAATTGACTAATATCATTTGAACATTGCAAAACAAAATTTTATATAATATTTCAACAATCTTTCTGAAACATAATAACAAAAAAGAAGTAAAATCTTAAAATAAACACTTTGTATGAACATAATTACACATAAATGATATATAATAATGAAAAAATATGATAATTATAATAATATAATTTACAAATCATAAAACTCTAGCATTAGGCTCCAGGTTCCATAGAAAGATAAGAACAAGCTCCCTAAGGAAAATTATGTATATATAGCGAGAGAGACCAAAAATAACAGAGCGGCGGATGGAGACTCGGACCACCTTTATATGGGCATAGACATTGGAGGCGCTCTCACCGACGGTCCCCTATATGGCCCATTTGGGAATTTTTTTTTTTGTAAATCACGGCCCTATAGTCAGTTCATAAGCACACAAAAAAATAAAACATGTAATTCTAATAATAAAAGTTTATATTAAAGTTTGCCAATACGCCTGAGTCAGCCTGACTGTGTGGAGGAGGTTGGACGGATCACACAACACATATTGAGGGGTGACTTGGCGGATGAACCATCTGTTTAAATTCGTCTTTACCGTAAAATTAATTTTATATTTTAATTTTTTACTTAAATATAATTAATATATATCATATATAAAATTCGTAAATAAGTAATAAAAAAGTCAATAAATGATAAATTAAAAAGAAAAAAATTAAAGGAATGGTACGATTTGACCCCTCCCGGGTCATAAACTTATCACACTTTTTTTAATTCGATTTTATATTTAATTTTATATATTTTTTAATTTTTACTTAATATAAGTAACTATTTGGTAATACTGTAGACAGCGACCCACACATTTGAGACCAAAAAATTTTCTATGTTTCAAATAAAAAAATTCTAAGTTCAGAAAGTTAAGTTAAGTCTTTTTAAAAAAATTCTTTAGTTGACAAGCTTCTGGAATTATGGCCGAAAGCTTACCACTAAACAAATTTTTTTAAATAAACCTCATTTTAAATTTTCTTGAACTTAGAAATTTTTGAACTCAGAAAATGTGTGGGTCGCTGTCTACAGTATTACCTAACTTTTTATATTTAAATTAATTATACGTAATAAAAATGTCAATAATACGTAAAATACAAAAACAATGGTGGTCCGAGTCCAGCTTTTCATCAAATTTTTTATGGCGTGTGAATCGGACCAAGATAGCCCCGGTTTTTTTTGCCACTAATAACATTTTGGTGATCAAAAATTTACTTGCCGTTTAAAAGCCTAACATACTCGCAGTGATTATCCACCAAATGAAAAAAATAATTAAAAATCCATCCAGCAATTTTTCATTTTATAACGAGTTAAAAAACTAATTTTCAAAAGTAAAATTCTATTGAGAGGGACATTTTGTACCCTAATTTACATAACATTTTTAAAAATACTAATAACTTCTAGAATTAAAGATGATCTAAATAAAACTTGTAGTACTACTGCAGGGTGTGACTATTAAATGAGCGAAAAACATATATATTTTTTTTTATTATTTTTATTTTATTTTAGAGTGACGAATCACCCCTCCATAAAGAAGGGCGGGCCTAGGTCACCACCGCCCGACGCCATAATATTTATTATATATATAATATATATGATATATTATATATATAGTATATATATATATATATAATATAATATATATATATATATATATATATATAATTATACTAATATATATTATATATATATAATATAATATGTTAAACTTTTAAAAAAATTAGTAATGAAGAATAAAAAAAAATATTGATAACAGTCTCTTTAGGAAAAAATACTCTCTCAAAAGTTGTGAAGTATCCCATAGGATAGTTTCTTTATTCGCACTTTTTGAAGGCAAGACTCTTAAAGACTAAAAGTAGCAATTAAGGTCATGTTTGCTTAGAACCAGGGATGGCAATTTTGGTGATTTTTTTGATATTTTTTAAAAAAAAAATCAATGTGATTTTTTTTGAAATTTTTTTTTATTTTTATCAGATATTCCTTGCCAAACAAAATATTACATAACTTGCAATTATATTTTTGGCGTGACGTATACAAATCCAAAAAATCAAAAATATCCAAAATAAATCAAAAAAATCACAAATTGATATTTTTTAAAAAAAAATCAAAAAAATCAACCAGAATGGAAAATCTTATTCATAGGCAAAGGCGAAACTAGTTACCAAGCTATATATATATATATTATATATATTATACCATAAAGTATTAACTATATTGATATAAATATATATATAATATATATATAGTATATATAATATATATATATATATATATCTATATATATATACTATATCTATATATATTATAATATAATATATATATATATTATATATTATTTAAACCAGGGATGGCATTTGTGATTTTTTGATTTTTAAAAAAAATCTAATTGTGCATTTTCTTTTATTTTATTCCTATATTTTTTAGCTTCGATAACGTCACGCATATATAATTTGATAACTTATGTTAACGATTCAATAGCATCACCGACTGTAAATTAATCTACTTTAGTCGTCTTGACGTTACGAAATCCAAAAAATCAACAAAATCACAAAATTGATTTTTTTTCTAAAAAAATCAAAATCACCAAAAATGCCATTCCTGATATAAATTAGGGAATGGGCACCCGGATAGTGAATTAGCCGCATAGTCCGGAATGTAGGCGGATATGTCCGGCCTGCGAAGTTAGAGAACGGATACCGATATCCGGAAACCTAATATTACGAATATACGGCTCAGCTCTGTAGTATTATAAGATATAAGGATATAAGTATACGCTAGTATATTTAGAACCTATCTCATATAGAGCTGACCGAAAGCTCTATTTAAATATACCTATTCTATATATTATAATTATATATTATATATAATATCTATATATTATATATATAACTATACTTATATACGTTATTAACCTAGATATAGCTATTAGCCGATCGGATAATAAAAGATATATAATGCCTTCGATTTTTCAATCTGATGGAGTTTTCATGTGTATTGCTTAAGACTAATTTCCTCTAATCTAACCCTAGGCGATTCTGGCATTCCTCTTCCCCTCCTTCTCTTCTCAGGTGTGTCCTATGCCTTTGCCTGTGAGAACATTTAATCGTGTAAATGGGCTCCTGTTGAAATCTATGAATGTTCGTTAGGAGGGCGTGTGGCCCGGATGGCATTTCCTCCCCGCCGAGTTCTTGAGGAGTGTGCTTCCAGGCTGCCTTGCTCGCTTCAACTATTTTATTCCTATGCCTCAATACTTAGCACTTTCCCAGTGTGGAGCCAGATTATGTCCAAACCTATTCCGACAAAAAAAGGAAGCCGCTCTGATCCTTTCTAACTATCGCCTATAGCTCTCACCTGTATTCATCTAAGATCTTTTGAACCCTTTAATACTAATCATTTAAAAATAGGACCATACTGGATATCATATCAATTATTTCCGAATCAACCAGTACGGCTTTAATCGGAGCTCAAAGAGGATCTACTGGGATATCTCCATCTAACAGCTTTTATGGATTATACACCTATAGGAATTACGGGGAGACTTGCTTTGGTGGCGCTGCTATCCAAGCATTTGACGGGAAAAAATAATAGACAGAAAACGTTACTGCTCTCACAAGATAACTCTATAATAGATTTCCTTTATTCTCTTTGTCATATGTATGCTTTCTTTATCGACTACATATCGGCTTGTGTTGATGGGGGAATTTTCTTCTTCTTCTTTTTGTCAATAGTGGTGATTCCTCAAGGTTCTGAATTTATCTTCCTACTTATCTCTTGCTTTTCCTTAATGATTTCTAGTAAAGCATCTAACTCTATCCACTTCATTCTTCGCTCGACCCTTCATTCTTAACTCATTTCAATTCTGCTCCTTCTTTTTACTTTTTAGAATTGACTCTCGTCTTAATCTTTCATTTCCATTCTGTGATCTGGATCGAATTTCGGGTGGTCGTTCAAACCTTGTGAAATTAATCTTTAAAACCCAATTCTACAAAATCACCCTCTCTAAGACTATCTTCTAACTTCTATCTCTTTCGACGGTCTCTGTTCCTCCTTGTTTGACAATATAACATCCTTGCTTAACATAAACCAAAATGTATTTGGGAACCGTCACTCACAAAAATGGGTTGCTAGGCGGCCCCAGAAACTGGGGGGTTCTGTTTAGACTCGAGACTTTTTTCCTCTTACAGTTACTCAGTTATACAAGGGTCTCATCCGCATTGTATGGAGAGAGTACTGCCTCATATCTGGGGGGGTGGTTCACCCGGAATTAATTGGAAGGGTAGAGTCAAAAGGCGAAAAAGACTTATAAACTGTCTTACTTTCCAGTTCACTTGGACCCTCTATCTTTGCGGCGCGATGTTTTGGATGCTTTCTCTTTCTGTAGGTACCGTAGCCGGCAGTGCTCAATGGGAAACTTATATTTATAAATTTTTTCCACAAAACCTTTTTTTTCCCCCCGACCGTTTATAGCACAACCCCTTTAAACGCCTCGTAGCACAAGGGGTTTTGTGTTGTGCTGTGTGGCACATGAGTTTTGTGTTGTATTAGCAACTCAGGACTGTTCGCTGCGGTGCCTCTCTTTCGGCCAACTCTGATTAATGTGGAATTCTCTTCCATTTCTAATCTGTGTTCCTACTCAATTTAATCTCCCTCACTTTAAGCCCGAACGTTCTAGTCTCTCTGCGAATATTTGAGTTCGTGAATTTTGTTGATTTAATACCTACATTTAAAGAAAGGGCTTTTGCCGTGAAAGCCGGTGGTAAATAACTGTTAATTTATATAATTATAATATATATAAATATTATACTAATATTATAATAATATCTATATCATAAATAAGTATAAATAAATAGATAAATAGTATATATATATATATATATATATATATATAATATATAAATATATATATATATTATATATATTATATATTTTATATATATATTATTATATACAATTATATTATTATTAGTATATTATTATTATTATTTTTATATTATTATTATTATTATTTATTATATTATTATATTATTATTATTATTATTATTTATTATTATTATAGTATGACCTAGTTATTATTCAAATTCTTAATATTTGTTCATTTATCGGCAAAATAATCGGACAAAATTTGCGATGATGATTTATGACGATGAAAAAGATGCCGATTTTGACAAGATAGATGATGACGAATGACGATGATGAATTAATACGTCCCCTCGCTATATATATATATAAATAATATCATAATATTTATATTTATATATATAATATATATATAATATATATATAATTATATTTATATATAATTATATATATTATATATATTATAATATTTATATATATATATTATAATATATATTCTATAATTATATCTATATAAATTATATCTATTATAATATATACTATATATAATTAATATATATTATATATATATATATATTAATTATATATATTAATATATATTTATATATATATATTATTATTATATATATATATATATAGTTATATATATATATAGATAAATATATATATAATATTATATAGGTTAGTTAGTTAGTCAGTTAGTTTGTTAGTTAGTTAGTTAGTTAATTAGATTGCCAACGACCTAGCCATATGTCAAATCAGATTTCCCGCTTATGGTAAACGACATATATTCGGAAAAAATATTATTTACAAACATAGTAGCTATAATTAAAACCAATTACCATTTATATAATTTATTATTATATATATAATATTATACTATATATATATATATAATATATTATATTGTTTGATAGTATATATAAATAATATATATTATATATATATATATATAAGGTGGGAGAGGAAATTAACCAACCGATTAAGTTAAAATTTTCTTCAAGATTTTTCTATTCTTTGTAATTTATTTGTCTAATATTAGCCACAAAATCTCTCTCTAAGTGGCTATAAAATAACCCATTAAAAAAAAAGCTTCAATAAAATTCTTTTATGTGCTATTCAAATTTTATATTTATTTATTTTTATTTCTATTTTTTTTATTAATTTTTTATTTATTTTATTTTCATTTTACGGCACCCATTTTAATAATTTTCCATTATGCCAAAATCATTATTATCTATTGTAAAAATTTTTAAAAATCAATAGTTTAATTTATCTTTTATATTTTACACAAAGATATATTATATAATCCATTCTTTTTATAGTTAATTACATACATTGTAATTCGGCTAATTAATTGATTCCTTTTTTTTTGTTAAAATAAATTTATAAATTTATATAAACATTATATAAGTAGATATATTGATGAAATTTTTATCTTTTAAGTCTTAGTTATAGAAAATAACATCTAATACCAATTATTAACATCTGATGCTTTTACCCCTTCTAGAAAAGAGTTTTTTTTTTTTTTTTTTTTTTTTTTTTTTTTTTTTTTTTTTTTTTTTTTTACAGATCGCCACCACTCACGGGCTGGGCCCTTCTCAAGGAGAAGTCATAGTTATGTTAGTCATAGTTATGGTTAGGCTTTGTAAGAAACTTAAAATTGAGAATTAAACATACTTAATGGTTATTTCTAATTATAGTTAATAAGTTATTTTATAAATAATTACAATTATAATTATTCATAAACATAATTAATTGTAAAATGAATAATCATAAAACTTTCATTCATTTGTGACACATTTAACATATTAACAATTTTTAGAGACCTAAAATATTTTAAAATAAATATTAACAGAGAATATTAATATAATTTTATTAATAATATTAATGCTAATGAATGTTCAATAAAAGCTTTTAATCCTCAAATATTAATTATAAATGCTCATATATATATATATATATATATGGTTTGGTTTAAAAATATTTTTTCTTATTTATAGACAATCTATATAAATATATAAATAAATATATATATAATTATATATATAATGTATTATATATAATTTATATTATTATATATATATATTAATAACATAAATAATATCTTTTTATATAAATATTTAAATATAAATATTATATATATATATATATATATATATATATATATCATATATTATATATAATATAATACCAAATTTTTTTATTTTGGATTGTAATATTTTTATAATAATATATAATATATTCATATATAATATATATAATATATATATATAATATATATATATATATATCAGGATGGTTTGGTTTGAAACAATATTTTTTCTTATTTATACCTTCTATAAAAAAACTAATTTTTTTTATTATTTGATTAATAAGTTTTTTATTAGAATTACTTAAAGCGTTATATTACTATAGCTTTTCATCTTAATAAAAAATAAAAATAAAAAAATGTTCTAAGTGAAAGCATATTGCTAAGATATCTTAATATATATTAACATTATAATAAAACTAATTGATGAAATGTAAGTTAACTTAAATTTTTTTTTTTTTAATTTAACATCCCAAGTTTTTATAACCAATAATAATCCATTCAAACTAAAAATCTGTTATTAAGCAGCTCCTATTTAATTTTTCGTCTACTCGGACTTTCCTTAATTTTACGCTCGTTATCTTTATAGAGACTATCGCTTATCCTCCCTTCTGGAACCAATTCTGGCATATCTAATACGTCGGCCTCCTAATGTTTGAAAATTCCTCATCACATGAACTATTCTAGCCCACGTGTGTATTATCCACTTTATATCTTTACATCCATGGATTTGAATTCTGGTTGGATTATGAAATTAATGTCATTAATGTGGTGAACTCTTCTGGAACTACTTATAATATTATTATTTTGACAGTAGGAAGGCAGTGGTGCATACCTATGAGCGTTAATCAATTCCTTCCACGAGTATGGAGATAAACTAATGCGATATCATTATGTGACATTATTAATAAATCAGCTATATATATATTATTTCTATGATCTCTAAATACTAACACTTTATCCCTCAGTGTTTGGAAACACGTCACATAGTCATTACCGGGTCCGAAAAAGGATAGCCGCTCATTATGAATATCACTTCTACTATTCTTACTATATATAATTAGCCTATACTCCACTTGATTATTATTACTTATCTAAGATATTCTTATTAAAACTCTCCGATACTCTAAAACTCTTTCATCATATTTCATTATAGATCATCTATGGAATTCCTCATTATTCACTTCTTTCTGACAGCCAGTATGGTGCTTCTTTCGGCGCTCTAATGGTACTAACTGGTTGATTATATATTATACTATTTCCTAAATCTTACTGTAGATATTATGGTTTCACGCTCTTAGTATAACTACGGGTATATAGAGACTTGCGTATATATAATATAGTGAGTTAGGCTCGTGAATTATATGAAAATATCCATAAGTACTAAATATTGACCGCGGTATATGGCACGAGATCTACATGCTCTTCCAAGGCTCACCTTACCCTTGGGGTTTTCCTCCTTATCTCCTTGCTTATAACTTATGTCATTACTATTTCTTTCATATAATTGCTCAATATATCGGCTGTTGTTGACGATTTTATGTAACTTCTTTCTTTCATTCTGGTATCAAATAGTTGTGTTCCTCAGTATGATTTCTTGATCTTATATTCTCCTACTTATTCCTACTTATTCATTACATGATCTTTCATCCTTGCATATATACAATATTGAACTCTTATCCATATTCAATTATGTGATGACATCGACCCTTCATATAATTCGTATTCAACTCATTTTCAATACTGCTCTACTCTTCTATATATGTATATATACATATTTACACATATATATAGAGATTATTTAAGTATCTTGATTTTATCTTAATCTATCCGATTCTAATCTCGCTGACTACTTGATATATAGGAATTATTACCGTTATTAGGTGTTAGTATGAATCGTCTGAACCTTGTGTGTAATAAATTTCAATTCTATTAATAATAACATCAAATACTATGTACAAATTAATTCTACTTCATTCTCTATAGACATCACTCATTACTTGTTACTAATCTATCTTTTTATCGTACTCTCAGTTATTCTCTTATGTCTTTTTACTCTGTTGTACATATAACTTAAACATCCTTGGTCATATATCTAATACAGTAGATACCTAAATAAAATGTTCTTGTAAACCTCGCCATTCACATAACTAGTGTATATTGCTTAGGGCTTAAATTAATAGGTGGTTCTCTATTGTAAAAATACTGGTATGAGCTCTTTTATAAGTGATGCGAATTTATATATTTTCTATCTTCATCTAGTTACTCAGCATATACTCAAGTTATATGAGCTCACTTATCCGCCCCTTGTATGGAGTATACTCCTGCCTCTCATATCTAGGGTCTAACTTAGGATTTCTCCCGGCCTTTGTGATATAAGGGTAGGGTATCGAGTCAAAGGCCAAAAGACTTAAACGTTTCTGACTTTCCACTTTTCACTTGTTCATGTACGCTATATAATTATGAAACTAGTTCTGTGCTTATCTTTCTTTTACATTAATGAGGTGAGTTATACGTACTAGCGGCGTGACAGTAGAGTGCTTCAGAGATGGGTAAACTTTATTCTACGTAGTAAATGACTAACTCCTAACCAGTGCGGAATTACAGTGCGCCTAGTAATTTCCAACCCGGAGCGCTACTGGAGTGCTTTTTGTTTTAAACCAGGGCCAATTAAGCCTGCCGAAAATGCCTCTGGTAACTGCTCGCTGCCACATAGAAGATATTTGGTTGTTTGATGTATCTTTAAATACCAAGAGAATAGTATCGGCCTGCCGGCTGCTATCCTTCTTTCATGCCACCTCATGATTTCATGACAAATGAGGGTGTCTCATTATGGTGTTGTGATTCCTTGGCGAAAAATATAAATAGTGCCACTCACCACGGTGTCAATTGATGTAGACTCTCGCTGCGTACATAGCAGTTGTACTTTGGCTTCAGAGAGGTGAGCCTGAGATTTGATGAAGATGTTCGATAACACGTCGCCAAGAGCTTCCCAAAGAAGGAATTTCAAGGAATGGAACATTTTCAGAACAATTTTCATGATGTGTTATCATCTATCTGACGTTAGAATTTACGTAGCTGTTAGTAATCTAGGAAGTCGGTGGTAGCATGCCCACCCCAATCTGCGAATAGACGCGCTCTGCCCTAGAAGACGTGGAAGTGGATGTTGATGATCAGAGACTGGTATAATATAAATGAGTGAATAGTTAAATATGTTAAAGCTCTGGTGTATTAGCAACATACTTTAGCATATGACATTACTGAATACAATGGGTAGAAACTTCACAAATGTCTCCAGGATTTTCGTCTTCTTTATGGACTCTATTTGTACTAAATAAAGTGCTTGTCTCTTACTTACCTTTGACTCGCCTCGTTTCGTCAACTTATGAGCCAAAACAAAACGTTCGTGTCATACAGGAGCGGCTCACCTCCGAGAGACGTATTATCGAAAGATGGTCTCAGAATCATAAATTTCATGTCTTACATAGGAGTTGTGAGTAAATGAGAAATAATTGCTTATTTCATTTCAAAAGAGCAACCTTTACTCTGACGGATAATCATTAATTTCCGCTTTTACTGAGTTAACAGATAATATTAAATCAGTATGATATTGTCTCCTTTAGCAGATTATATGCGCTAGTATTAGATGTGATTTAGTATGCGAAAGACATACTACCTCAGAGCTCATGTTGATGCTCAGACAATCGAGCCCTAGACAAAACAGAAAAACTCGCCGAGCTGTCGAATTCATAAATGGTCGGTCGAACTATTTGTTCTCAAAGTATGCTAGGAGATGAGTGTTAATAGCTGCAGAGAGACTTATATTTCAATGCGCTGACTATGGTGCTTCGATTCTGCATTAGGCAACATTTAAATGAGAGATATAAAAAACTGTGAGAAAGAGGACAGACGAAGTGTAAATTGTCTAGTTTCATCTTAGCATTTTGCGACTAGTAAATAATAATTATACTAGTGGAGGGTCAATAAAGATGCAAAAAAGATGAATAAAAGTATCTAAATTAGAACAAAAGTTGTGTGTATTGACATTAATTATTTAATTTAATATACAATATTTTCTTAAGTTAGCATTAAAATTACTCTAGGTAGAATATAATTTACGAAAACGTGTCACCACCAGCAAATTTATAGAACTATAAATGTGTTCTATTGTACTCCTAGAAACATAATATAATGAACTAAACAAATAATAAGTGATTAACATATCGGATAGACCCAACATACAGAAATCCTTATAGAAACAAGTAAGCTTGTTATGGCTATCCAATGATATATACTAACCTCCTTATAGCTAGTATTAATTATTGATAATTAATTAAGGGGTTCGATCTTTATTATCTCAAAGTATAAAGGATACGATAGCAATGTTTAGATATGTCATATATTATATTTGTATGTTTATTATCAATATAATACCTATTAATACAGAGTTATATAATAGTAATATATATTAGTAGGACACCTATATATATAATTTTATCTCTAATTTAAACTCTAGTTGAATATATATTCTCTTGGATAAGAAATTATAATAGACCCAAACGAGGAAGAGAAATCCTACTAGGAATAATGAGTATGTATGCCGGTATATCGGCAAGAGGCCAGAATTTCGCGAAGGATAACGGATAGTCAAAACATTTATAGCGCCACATTTCCGAGATAGGCCTTGGAATACCGGATAGTTCCGGAAGTGATCAGGGTCTCATTCACCTAATTTGTAAACTAAAAGAATACCATAAGGGGTAAATGCACATGCATAGGTTGTCGTTAAAATGCATGGCAAATATATTCCACAACAACAGTCATTTAGAGGTACTCTCTTCATACAGTATCGCATGGCTGGCATATGCAAGCATCTCGCGGAAATAAGATATGGAATAAACGGATTACAATCCGAGATCACATGCATTTGAAGCAGGACGAATAATAGTTGAGTGTGAACGTTACTGGATTTCATAGAAGAGTATCAAAAATGAAAAAGTCTGTGGATTTGATTTTATTGATTGTTTTGATTTTTCATTTTTGATTTAGTCTCTTTAGTCAATAATTTAATTACTTTTCAAGAATTATAATGTTTAGAATTATAAAATTAATATAATAAAACCTTAATTTATTTACACTTTCTTATAAAAGTTTTAGTATATATATAAATATATTATATATATATATTTTAGCTTATATTATAAATATACTTAAATTAATATATATATATATTACCTGTTATATAATATCTGTATGTAATCTAAATTTATATTATTATATTTTTCTTATATTGTGAAAAATTATTTGAAGATTATCATGTGTATATGAATTTGATTATATTTATATATATATGATAAATATATATTAATTTGAATTATATAATCGTTTAAAAAGAGAAAGTGAAAAAAATCTATAGGGGAATAATTATATAAACCTTGTTTTGGATAACTTATTACATTGTAAATAAATAATCGAAATAAAATCGATATGCTCATTACTAATAATTATAGATAAAATATAATAAATTGGAACATTTCTTCCATTTCTAAATGATATAGTAGGATAAATACATAAAAAATCATTCGAATTTTCAATAACTCTTAAATTGAATATCAATATAGACTGATATATCTTAATGCTTTTAGATTTAAAATCTCCGATTGCATAATATCCCTCAGTGATTTAGAAAAAGAACATGGGCCCTATATATAATTTTTTAGTTCCTCTTCATATACGTAAAAACAAGTGTGATATTTCAGATACATAAGAATCAGGGTTGGTGATTTTGTTGTTTTTTTCTCTAAAACTTTTATTACAAAAAAATCAAAAAATTTGCACTTTTTTATATTTAATATTTTGATAAAATAATAGTAATAATATAATATATATAAAAAATTTATTACTTATACTATAAATAATATGAAATAGTTAAATATATATAATTATTATTTAGTTTAATATAATGATATTTAAATTATATATCATGAACGTAAGGTCTTATCATTACATTATCTGGGTAATCTAATTTTTATATTATTTAACTTTTTTTCAAAATTGAATATTGAATACTATATTAATTTATCCTAGAATATTTGCTTATTATATAGATCAAATATATATACTTATCATTAATTAAGTGATAATAACCAGTGTAATAATATTTAAATAATTTAAGAATAAAATACTACACTAGATGATGTTGTGTATAATAATTAATCTATACAAAGTCTTATAATTAGATCCTCACTAAGATATAAATAAGAATCTCTCTCCGTGACTCACACAAAATGAGTTTAATGATTTAACTGAAAGCACTGATAAATTGCTTCTCTAATTAAATTATGATCTCAATGATAATGGAGTGCCGAGATCCTTCGAGTTGAGAAGTAAGATAAAGATCTCGACAATGAAAGATTTAAAGGGCAAGCTGTGACTAGGTAAAAATGAGTACTCCGTAATAAGAACAGAAAATTTGGACAAAGAAAAGGGGGAGGGAACCCAAACCGTGCTTTTAATAAAATTGAAACTTAATTTGATCTAAAAAATATAAAATAATCTGCTTTGAGGTGAAAAAAAGATATAATGTAGTTTCTTGAAGAACATATACGTTATGTCGAACTAACTTTTGCAGTGAATATTCTCTCTCTCTCTCTCTCTCTTCTCTCTTCTCTCTCTCTCTTCTTCTCCTCTCTCTCTCTCTCTTCTCTCTCTCTTCCTCTCTTTCTTCCAGACCACCCGGCCTCATTGATTTAATATTTATCACATATATATGATTAATTCTTATAGTTTTAATAAATAATTGTGTAAACTTTAAAATTTATATGTAATGTTAAAAAAACAAAATAATTTTAATTATACTAATTTTTAATTAATAGTTTAAAAATTATATAAATGATGGTTAAAATTAATTAATCTATATATTAATTACAATTATTCCATCTGAGGACAATATATATAATTATATATATATTAATAATATTATGAGAAATTATTTTTTACCATACATCTATTAAATATATTTTTTGTCTCTACTATTTTCAACTCTCTCCCTTCCTACTCTATCGGTTTCCTCATTATATGATCTAGATGTGTATTACCATCACAAGAGGTGAGGTAGTATGTCTTGTACCTCACGCAGAGTACTATTTGCCGACATCTCTGATGCTTCCCTCCACTGATAAGGCGTGGTCTGATCACAGCATATTGAGATATCGCTTTAGTGCTTAGACCTTCTTGCTCGTTTGCAACACACATATACATGAAATTCACAAAATAAATCATTGGTGATATAGCTAGTGAGAAAAACTACGTAGAGTTTTCTACCTCTGAAATCCTAGGTATATATCGCATTAAAACGCCCTTAGGAATTAGATACGCAACAATGCTCTTGCAAGATTATTTTTTTATTTTTCCTGGTTTGTCCGCTTAGGAGTAGAGAGTTAGCCCAACATTGGGATCTCAGTGAATTGTATTGATTAAATATTGTGTCTCGATATGACTAATATATTGTCCGACAGCGATACATTCTCAATAAAAGTAATAAACTGTTGCACTGTATTTATCAAAGAAAAGTTCTAGTAGGTGTAGGGTCTGGTTTATCGTGGTGTGTAGTTAAGTTTGACATTGGATTACATTCGTTAAGAATTTAATATAAAGAATTTTTTTTTTATTTTTTAATAATGTCCGACCCATTTGATCCTTGTCTCGATTTATTTTCCCTTGTCGATCATTTTTCACTACTAGTGATCGATCATTCTTCCCTGTCAATATCATTTCCCTGTCGATCACTATTTGTGATATAATGCTATATTTTTTTATATATGATTATAATGGGAGATCCGGAGTGCCTAATCCTACTACTTTGTAGGAACTAGTCTGAGATCAATCTCTTTCAGATTTTTATATTAATTCTAGTAGTAGTTAGGCTAATTAAGTATTTGCGATAATATGTAAATGACAACAGTGAGATAGGGCTCTTCCATCTCGCCTCCCATATATTATAAGAATAGTTCTCAGAGAGATTAAAAAGGCCAGTATACTCTATATATAAATATTAATATGTCTCGCATCGCACACACACTAAAAAAATATAGTTAAATGTGCTCCATAGCGGAAAACATAAATAAAATGTAACTCACAGCTAAATGCTCTGCTCAAAGTTGCTTAAATATTCTCTTGATAATAAACCATCAGACTCATATTACAACAGAATTCTTCTAATTTTCTCAAAATCCGACGAGTCTATAACACTGATAAAAGAGGAGGCTCAATAATTCTGTGCCACTCACAGTATAATACAAAACAATGATCTCTTATAGTGTCTTCTTATAAGAGATAGAATATAGTTTATACAGTCTGTTACTTCTTCTGCAAAGCTTCTAAGGCAAATAATGCTCTCATTCGTCTTAGACTTTGTGCTCTGTATTAAAATAAATAAATATTAATGGTAGATGTGTCTGATTAGTGTTACACTTATATAATCAATTCTGATATATCCGCTAGGGGTTTTTATGATAAGATTTGTATAGAAACGATGAAATCTAACCAGAGCTGAGCTTGTAAGCTGAAAACATAAACTGTTCAGTCCTTTTAGAATTATTCAATTATTGACGGCATCCTCTCACAACTCTGGACAAAACTCTATCGCAATACTTTCTTCATATCTTTAATAGTGCTAATAGCGTTGATATTAGCAGACCTAATAGTGGTAAATATGAGCAAAAATAGAGTGCACAGTCATTTCATGTTGTGAATAGGGTGCTATAACAATGCTGCTCATGCAATAGTAGATGTTTAATTAGTTGTTCCTAAGAGATGCACACCAATATTCTTAATATAAAAATGTTTCCACTTAGATATATTGGATATATCTTAGAAGATAGCATATACCTGTAATCTTCCACACTATAAATCAAAAACTCAGGAAGATAGTGTGTGCAACGCGCCCTACATATGAATTTAATTGCCAATACTAATAACTGAATAATTATTTACTATATACAGAAATGACAAATTTAGTAGTTGATTGACAATATATTCTACATAGGAATAATCTCCAATAGCAAAACTGCAATGAAAAAATGTGTATAATAGTATGTCCAGAAGATTACTATACATATAATTATAAGTATTCCGATTCATCACTCTACTTTATTACTTTATCAGTTAAATATATTTAACCTTATATTTAATATTATATATATTATATTAGTATAATATTTATATATAATATTTATATATTATATTAATATATTATTTTATTATATTTTATATTATATATTTATATTATTAATTATTATATAATTATATATTTATTTTATATTATATATATTAATTAATATTTATATATTATATATTATTATATATATATATCATTTATATTAATTAATTATTATATATATATTAATAAGTTTATATTATATATATTTCATTAATTTTGATTTACTATTATCAATGGCTTCTTAAGTATTATAATTATTTATTCCTATTAATATATAATATTTCATTCTCCTCTGCAGTTATATCTAAATAGTTACTATTTTATCGTCACGCTCCGTATAATGTGATTATTCTCTTTAAGTATGGCGGTAATATATTAGTTAAATGACGTAATTATATTCTGCGATATTGATATATTTCTTTATCTAATATATTATATATATATTACTTACTACCTCCATCTGTTACTATAGGAGCTTATAATATCTCTTGTATAAGTATCTATTTATATAGCTTCACCACTTAAGAGGCTATTCATCTGTATGTGACATTCATGGTATATAGCTTTGGGCATAGTTTCCGCGGTCACGCTCTCAAGACGTTTATTGCTTATATTCATCAATGGATATGTAGGTGCTGTTCGTTTCTTCTAGCCATTGTTCTCTATTATCATTTAGTACTATATACTATAGCCAAAATGAATTATGTTGTTACTGGCTTTTGAGAGTTTGAAAGAAATTACCAGGGAAATTACTTTTATTGGTACTTAATAAACAACATCCTGTACCAAGAAAATTTAAGGTTACCAATTAATTTCTTTATATTGGTCAGATTACCAAGCATTTCATTTTTTCTTTTAATCCCACTTCTTCCTATAAAGTAGTGATATTTCTTTGAGAGGAAATTTAGGACAATTCCCCGATAAGATTTTATAAATATATAATTATATATATATACTATGAAAACCTTACTGGATATGCATTAACACATTAATTTTACTAAGATTGATCAAGAAATCTATTAGTGAAATAAAAAATATAATCCTCAAATTTTTCTAATAAAATATTTTTCACTAATATAATTAAATATGCCTCTAATAACAAATTAAAATAGCAATTTTATCCTTTATTAAAAAATAAGGTTTCCTAATTATTACTAAATATTTATTTTTAAAAGACTTTCAAGCAGAGTTGAAATGAATAGATGGAAAGAAATATCAAATACAGCTGTGATATATTGATATAATATGCATTATACTCCTTCTCTAAAATCCTTATCTTTTCCTAGTGATTTTATTTATTATATCTCGGCAAGTCATGTTTTCATAATTTAGTTCTATTTCCATGAAAATAGAGTAAACGTAATTACATTTTAATATGTAAGTCAGCAACTGTTTTGAGAAGGAGACAACGCAATGATCCATACTAAAACAGAAGACGACAATATTTACTGGTGATGTCCATCCTATCTATAATACACGTCGTGCTACTTTCTATACCTGACTCTCACTAATCGTACTGATGGGAACCAGAAGTATTGTCGGGATTTATTAATACTTAATTAAAGTATTATATTATTAAAGTATATACTTTTTATTAAGCTAAATATATGCCAAAGTTATACTCTTTGTTATAATGAATTAAATTATTTCATAGGCTCTAATAATGTAAATCAATTTAGGAATATGTGGCCTATGACAAAATTTCTTTATTTAATAACATTTATATACATACATTATTAATATAAATAATTTCTATACGCACTGCAATATATATGTATATAGTTTAACGGAGAAATGGGGATGGATATATTTATAAGGATGAATAACTACTCAATACATTTTGAAATATAACATAAATATAAATATGTTCTATAACTATTCTTTTATCAATTATTGTAGTTTGTTTCTTTTATCTTTTTGGCTTTTAATTTCTAAATATATATATTATATATTAAATTATATATATAATAAATATATATATACATATAATATATATTATATATATATATATTATTATATATTAATATATATAATATTATATATATATATATATTATTAATTAATATATATATATATATATATATATATAATTATATAATTATAAGTATAAATTATTATATATTCCCCATAGGTAAATAAACTCAAAGTTTATACATGTAATTAACTGTATGACAGCGACCTCAATACATTTGTAAGACTGAAAATTCTAAAGTTTCAATAAATTCAATATGGGTTCAGATATATAAGTTAAGTTTTTAGGTTTTACATAGATAAAATATAGATTTTTAGTGTCAATTTCTGGATCCTAATTCTCAAAGAAAGTATGTCGAACCAAATCTTAAGATAAGCACTTATTCTCTTATAATAAATTAATACTTCGTATAACTGGTGTTCGTCCTGATATAGCGTTAGAAAACTCTCTTTTGTATCAAAAACTTATAAAATATTTTTATAGATACATCAAAATGTATTTAGATTAGAAGATGTTATGTCCTGTAGAGGCTCGGTAATTTAACAAATAGTAATTATTTTCTTAGTTTCGAAAAGTAAAGTTAAATCCAATATTTACAGCTTTGATACATAATTTTTGTGTATTTTCTAAGAAGATATTATAGTATGTGTTATTCTATTATTATATATTTGTTTTCCATTATTGATTGATTCTAAATACTATGCGGCTTTAAGACTCTCCACTTTAATAAGAGTTATAATAACTGCTGATAAACTCAGAAACAACCTATAAGACTCCATTTTATTGATAAACTACTTATTACACCAATCATAAAACTAGATAATTATCCCCCCTAAATCTATGTAACTTATAATTTTTTTTTATTATTACAAATGTCACCACCTCTCTCTCAGGCAGGCTCATCAAGGGGGGAGTGTTGTGTATTAACTTATTAGTTATTATATTTTCGCTAGACCTCAATAAGTATAAGAGTTATACCATTCAATTTCTTTATTATTACTATCTATGTACATTAAATATATATAATATATTACTATATATATATGGAACTTCAGTTGTATAGATAATTCTTTAAGGAGTACTCGTACCAACTCGTAACTTTCTTACAAAGTTTTTATATATTTCTCTGTTCAACAGTGTCTGAACCCTAACTTAAATGATTATGGCTCAATCTTGATCAATATACTTCTACTGTCAAAGCCTAGAACACACTTCCTTATCTATTTTCCAACTTTTTACTTTATCTAGTTTTCTCCAACTTTCAATGGAACTTCGCATCCAGGACTTTATACTGCCCTTAAAATAGTGAATTGGTGTTCCACTATTTTCCCAACGTTCAAAATGGAATTATTTTGAGTTTGGGCTTTTATGACCTTAGCTTCACGAGTGTATATATTTATATTTAAATATATATATATATATTATATAATATATATATTATATTGAGTATAATAAATATCTAGTTATATATTGATCTACATATTTTCTTAGTAATAAAAATTTTCAAAGTTCAAAAATATAATTTATTCTAAGTTCAGAATATAATAGTATTATAATCACTCATTTCTGATATGAACTTAGAATTTACCATTGTGTATGTTATTTAATTTAATTTTAGATTAATATAGTAATATTTTCTGGCATAAATCCAGAAGCTTGCCACTCTAAACAATTTTCTTAAAAGAATACTTATTAATATTACTTTTCTATTATATATATAAACTGAGGAGAAATGTTTGAGCTTTAGATAATATTTTTTTAGAAAAATATTTGAATCAATAAATTCATAGATATTTACTACATATATTATATATATATACTAATTAATAATAATATATATTATTATATTATATATAGTATATATATATATATATATATATATATAAAAATTTATTAATTTATAATATATAATATATATAATATATTATATATATTTAATATATATTATATTAATATATACAGATTTATATTGCTTTATTAAATTATATTTCTAGTTTGTATGTTTATATTAAGTATCTTTAATATATATATTATATATTTATATATATTATATAATAATATATTATTATATATTATACTAAGATAGGTGGCATCGTTACTCAAATATAAAATAGTAGTTTCCGTTATTCTGATTACTCCGTTTCTTTGAAATGATAAAAGTAACGATATATATATATATTTATATATATCAATATATAACTATATATATATATTATTATATATTATAAATATTAAGTCTGGTTACTCTCCTTAATCTCAGCTTTTAGCTTCTTTGATCCTGTCACTTATATTAATTAATTATGGTATCTTAGTGAGTATAATTATTTATTAGTTCTGCTATTATTATTTAAAAATTAGTAGATTAAATTATCATATAATCATTAAAAAAAATTACCTTTAAAAGACAGCTCAATAAAATTCTCTACTTCTTCAGCACTATATCTAATCCTATAATTTTATAATTAAAGATCTAGGATAATGGTATGGTTATAGATTATTCCATATAGGAATATTTATTTATTGCTTAGTGAAGTTAATAAGACCCGCGGTTAAATCATATAGTGATCATAATACCACGAGATAACTTTATGATCTCACTTATTTTCATATCACGCTCAACGATTTACATTGCACCATACCCCCTTCTGACTCAACTATTCTCAATTCAATCTTATCCTCAACTACACTCTGGATCTAATCCGTCCTCTTCAATTCCATATTCAATATATAAACTAAATATATTAATACTCATAGAACACACTTGTTCCAGCTGCTCCACCATCTAAACATTATATATTCACACTTAGTAAGTCTATAGTCCTCAACTCACAACTACATAACCTTATTTAATCTTATCTTAACGTATATTATACTTACCTCTCAAAACTCAATCTCCTTTTACACTTTATATAAACCTGCCAAATAACTATCTACGCAATCCTTCTCAATACTTTCTTTCAAGATTTCGTCTATACTTAATACCATTAATCATCCGCATATATTATAATAATAGTGATATGGACACCTCTTCACACTCTCTTTCCATTCTCATTCATTCTAACACCATATTCCCTGCCACCCCCACCTCTATATTCTTTCATATAATAACTCACCCTCCTATATTACATAATAATTGAAAATAACTAAGTAAAGCATAGCATATCCCTATGCCTCACTCTTACGCTTATTAATATTAAAACAATATCACTTTAACAATATACTCTCATATATATATTTATACTTACACTCACCCTTTTCTAATTCTGTAATTCGTTACATACTATACTTTTAATTATCCATTCATGGAAGCTTACCACCAACACTGAAAATTGAGCTTCCATATTAATCTAGTCATAGAGCTCCCTAGTTAATATTATATTAATTTATTAATCATTACGTCCCATGAAGACAATCCAATAAAAAATAATATATTTATAAATATAAATATTATTATCTTCTGGGAGGATTTTGACTGTGACAATCTGTCATTTAGCTATCACACTTTCTATAATTCAGCACCTGTTCTTCACATCAGTCCTTCTCAGTCATACTCGACGCCTTCATTTCGACCTTGACCATGACCATAAGGACATTCCAATTTTCTTCACTAACTACATCCCAACACAAGTCGTAAAATTGCAATGCTAATGACAATCAAAATGAACTTTCTTACGACCCTTATTATAATTAAAAGATTTACCTAATATTGCTCTCTCCTCCAATCTCTCTCTCATAGAGTTAAACGACTTATCCTCTCTCGCGCAGTATAACAGTTCTCGCGCTCATCCATAGCAAGTTTAAACTTACTACATGAACTATCCAAAGTAATGCAAAATTGAGGTAATACACGGTGTCTCGCGGTCCGTTATTATTTGTAATTCCTAAATAAATATGTTAATAAGATATAAAGGGTAATTGTTATCACAGAAATATTTTTATTAACACATTCTATTTCCTCTAACTCTCTACACTACTCAACTGGACAACTAATTTCCATAACATATTCCTCTTCATTTACTTCAAATCTCATTTTAAATCGGCTCCATCTCTCCTAACTATGAGATAAGCCAAATATTGGAATCTCATAATAGTTTTTGATTTGTTTACGAACTCTCTTAACCCACATCATATGATGGTGCAACTATTCACTCGCTCTTTTTCATTTTCTGATCTCATTATTGTTTATGTAGATTTTTACTGAAGTGATTCATATCACATTATCACATGAAATCGTTATTATGCTTTCATCATTATTAATAATAAACTATCTTTCTTCTGTTACGTTAAGTCTACTCTTCCTATATTTTCAAAAAATATATCTCCATAGAACAACGATTACATCCACATAATAATCACTGGAAATAATTATATTTTTTAGTTTTTTTGTGATGACTCATAAATAATAATCTATATACTAAGTTTAAACCAAATATGTGGTTAAATGTTATAATATAAGAACCCTAGCTCAATATAAATCTTCTCTACATCAATATAAAATGATAATAAAAAGTATTAAAAAACACATTCATTAATAAGAAAAGTACTAAAATCTAAAATATAATATTAATAATATATATATATATATATATATATTAATATATATATAATATATATATTATATATATATATTATATTAATATATATAATTATATATATATAATATATATTATTAATATATATATAATATTATATAATATAATATATATTATATTATATTAAAAAGGTATTTTTTTATAGCTATATAAGTTTACCTGTATATATTTTTTTTTTTGTGTGTTTTTTTTATTTTATCTAACTTATTTTTATAAAAAATTGATAAGGAAGATCGTTGAGAATATATCGTAAAATGAAATCTCTTTTTTGAACTACTATGACAAAGTAATCATCGTTTGATAAAAAAAATAAAGTAGGAAAAAGGTTTTATCCTCCACTATATATCAATTGATAATTATACTTTGATATCGGACGATATTTTATCTCTAAAGACGTAAAAAACCTCTCATGAATAGTATATATATTATAACGAAATTAAAAAAAAACGTAATTATGAGTAAGACCAATCATAAGGAGTAGAAGACTAGCACCAAAACAACGCGCCTGAAAGGAGATGGAATAGACGGAAAAAAAGTATTATTTACGTAGGAGATGGCCTATCGAATTGATAGCCCCTCCTTTGAGTTTTTGACGCATAATGTATCTACTATACTTTGTAATAAATCAGATGACACCGACGGCTAGTGTATAACTGCATAATAGTATTATATTATAAAACTAAAGTATATTTAATAATAAATAAATGCCAATTTCAATTTCCATAAATCATATAATCTATTATCAATATAACCGTATATGGTATAATATATATATATTATATATATAATTAAATATATTGGATCACACATAATTGATAATAGTTTAATAAATATATATCATTTAAAGATTATTATTAAGGTTTAGCAATAAATTATAAAAAATATAAGATAATAATATAAGAAAACGAGCCGATATAGGCCGAGGCTAGAGTTGAATTATCATGAAATGGTCTACAGCTGATAAAAGTATTAATAGTTATTTATAGACCTAGATGTTCATAATAAAATAACGGCTAGAGAGTAGTAGGAGATAGATGACTAAAGATAAGCAAAAATTGGAAGGTGATATTACATAGGAAAGTAAGTTTACATTATAGCCGTACTTGATAGGTATATCATATATTTATTGTTTCCATTACGATGTTCATTGTGCAGTCAATGGAGACATTACACTTAACTCTAGGATGTTAGGAGTTATCCGTAGGTGTTACTATTTAGTTTATAAGTGTATTTACTATTTTGCTTCCTATCGGATTTATATGACATAGTTACAAACTATTGCAGTCGACGGTTTAAATTTCTCCTCGGTATGTTTGATTTGACCTTGCGCTATAATTTAGTCAGGTGCAGGCTGCCTTTTTCTCGAATGGCAACTTCAACTAGCTATTGAGAATAATTCACAATGGGGTAACTTACCATGATCTTCCTATATTCCTCTCCCATCAAAAACCTTCAGGCCAGTGCATTTTTAACATAATAAAGGATAATCTGAAGAAACCTGGCATATAGTTCTTACCAGCGAACTCTAATACTTTATATTGGTATTGCCCATTTTACCTGTAATTCTACAGTCAAATTTTCTTGGACATCATTCTAGATTGGCCACTTTAACATAGCCACGCTATATATTATATAACTCTGCGAATGACTTTCATATCGCGTTGCTGGATCCTGTTACGATAGATTGTGTATTCATTCTCGCCTCATAAATCTGGGTGCTCAGATGCCTACACGCACAGTTCCTTATTTACCTCTCCTATATCTGCGCCTAATTTCCGTTCGAAGCTGGACTATGGCTGTATAGTCTATGTGTTCATGTTAGCCTCCCAATCTGTACTTACATCCTGTTATAGATCTTCATGGACCATAAACGAGGTGCGTATTCAGTATATTTTATCCACTGGAGAACCTTTCCCAATCGTTACCCCTCGGGTGAGCCTTGAGGTGATGTCCTTAATGTGATTGCTACTTTTTTAATTATCTTCTATTTCGAAGGAATACATTTCAATGTATGCGACCACTAACTTATCTCGCATATTCAAACCCCAATTAAACATTGTCTCTAGCTCTTGACATACCTAGATTCTGCATGGAGATACCTTTTCTCAGAATCCTAATTCTGGCTGAATTTGCAATAACAACAGTTTATTTATAATAATTTACATCCTTTAATTATTCCTTAAACATCCCATTATTGCCAATAGGTGCTGCCTTTCTCTTACGAGAGGGGTATATACCTTGGTCATCCCCGCGTCTCCATCCATTTTTATGCTTGCCCTTAGCCTCTCTCTCTCTCTCCAAATTAAGCCACCGTTACTGTCTGCTTATTGAGTTAATTAGGCTTACATTCGTCATTAGTTTCATTCCGTAGTTTCACGTGAATTTATCTTCAGTTGAGTTTAACTGACGCTCTAAAAACTAGGGGACAGATATAGTGGGCGCATCTGAAGGCAACCTCTCCCATACCCTTCTCCCTTCCCCCTCATGCTTCAATTTTTGTGGCAGAATTAATGGCTATATATTGGTTGCCCTGTTATCTTAAAATTTTGTTCCTTAAGCTCAATGACTTCGAGCTCTTATTGTTCATTTTATTTCAGGTATTCGCTCAGTTAACGCAAATTTCCAATGCCATTATTTAAACCCCTTTTATTATACTAAATTAAACACAATAGTATCTATCGCTGACCATACAACCAATTTCTTCGGCTGCTTCCATTCTGTTAAAATAAACAAAAATTCAACTAACTCAAATTGATCCCACTTAACTCATGTAGGGGTAACTGGTAACGAAATCGCTGATAGAGAGGCCATAAAAAGGCTCTCCTCTTCATTTATAGGAGCTTGATTCAGGTAACCTTACTGGATGCCATTCGAAACTATAAGGCCTACCTTCACCATCAACTGATTGCTATCACTGTACTCTCGCGACAAGGCCTTTAATAAAGGAAATTATTAAAATGCATTAGAGCATTATGGATGATTGTATCTTTCACTTCCATCCACGAATGAAAAAGACGCTTTGAAATAACGTAGTGATACTTGCAACGCCTATCTATTAATTGGTCAACATATGTTATATATATATATAGATAAACTATCCAAATGATAACAAATCATACTAGAGTTGTCAACAAACCCTCCTTCCACCATCTGCATATTTTGCCATCTAGCATAGCCCACATCTGTTCGTTATTATCTATTCATTGAATTGTTCCCACTATTGGACCTCTATCCGATTTCGCGTCATTAAGCATTATTTCCTACTTTTATTTGAATCTCACATTTAAACACCTAAAAGATTTATCACTAAATATCCTTTATCTGAATCTTCTCACTTTAGCAGTAACTATTTTCTTGTATTCTCCAGAGCGAATTAAACCTGATCATCTAAAAGGTTCTGTAGAGTAAATATTTTAATATATATATAGTGCCAGTATGTAATTCACAGTTAGGGATCTTGATTTTTGTAACTGAATTATTCATTATTCGTCGAATTCAATATATTTCATTGACATTTAATATAAATATATGTATATGCCAAGACCCACCCATGGATGTTGAAATTATTTAACGCTAGTGGTGACCTTCAGCCTTCTTTTGACAAAGCCGTGGTTGGGTCCTGTTACATTAACTAAAAAAAATAGTACAATACAAAATGTAACCTGAAACTTAACTAAAATCTTTAGAAGAAGATCTAAATACGTCTCTCTCATCATTTTTTATTATCCTTGACTGTCATTGTCTTGAGGATAATTAATACTCTTCTCAAGAGTATTACGTTAAAAGAGGAATGACAATAATAAGTTGCTATGCCATATTATACAATATAATTGAATATCTTAAATGTATTTTTTGGGTAAGTCAATGATATGCCTAAAAAAATTGGTTTAGAATTAGATATTGTCTTGAGTAATGGCCGAAATTTATTTTTATCAATCTAAAGAAGCGGCCGAGTACTGGCGTAAGTTTCTTGCAAATCCTTATAGCATAAATTTACAGAAGTAAAAGTCATTTATTACTGAAAGTTAGCGAACTTTTAATTCTGGCCTGTATTTATTTTAGTTTATCTACGGAGCCTTTGTCGAATGATTAAAGTGTGCCGCAAATTTGATCTATATTTTCAAGGAAAACTTTGACTGACTATTGTTATGAGATGTAGTCTGCAAACATTTCTAATGTATGAATGACACGACGGAGTTGGTGTATTTGTTCCCATATATATTATATTCAAAAGAAAGAAACAGAATTTTCTCCTATAATGTACCCTATATATATAGCTTCCCATGAACAGCAGTGAACTCAATCTGGAGATAGGTTCCATTTACTAACATTCCAACATTCCAATAAATACGTCACTCAGATATTCACCTACTAATGACATTATTCAAGTGATAGAGTTCAGTAGCATATAGACAACCAAAATATTTGGGACAAGACTGAAGATAATCTCGAATCCAAACCATGGCAAATTCGAATTAACCTCACAAACTGAGGAACAAAATTGTTGGCATAAACTAGCGGCGGTCACTGCTTTTGGGGATTTCTCTGCCCGCATTTCACCCACCGATGCTATCGTCGGAATTTTTTGGAAAGAAAGCTAGACTTGGATGATTTATTTGGATAGAGGGATGTGAATTAACTAGTTCTTGAAAACTATTAGTTTTAAACTCTATCATAACAATATAAATAAACATTTTATAACACAAAAGAAAAAAAAAAATCAACATAAGTAAAAAAGAAAAAAAATAATAAAAAAAAAAAATCTCGAAAACTACCTCATTAAATATCCATGACAGGGAATATTGTTGAAAGAAAGGAAACCATAGCGAGATTTTATAGAGGGAGCACTTACACTTTTTTGATTTGTAGAATGAAAGTGGAGTATAAGAGGGGATAAGGAATCATTTAGCGTATATAGTGTTTTGAGATTGAGAAACCTGATCAATAAAAAAAATAAAATCGTAATTAGCTCACTTTTTTTATATGCATTAAAAAATCTAAGGGCATTATTTCTCTATTTGGGGGTGAATAGGAATCAGCTGACTGAAAACATATGATACTTATGAAATTTATTATTTCGAGTAATAGTGATTAGGTTATAAATAAGTAGTTATGCACATGCCGTCAATATATTAATATGTTAAATTGGAGAATTTATATATATCAATTATTGGTGTTCCCCAATTTATAAGTTTATTATATATAAAAAAACATTTATATATTTAATAAAAAATTACTTTTCGATAAAAAATCAATACAGGTTGGCAATACAAAA
This sequence comes from Trachelipus rathkii, assembly GCA_015478945.1. Lineage (NCBI taxonomy): Eukaryota > Metazoa > Arthropoda > Malacostraca > Isopoda > Trachelipodidae > Trachelipus > Trachelipus rathkii. The sequence goes on along the minus strand of JABUQX010074957.1, from coordinate 6,536 downwards.
AATACGAATTTCCGCCTACCATTCCAATAATACTTTATTCTTAGTTAAATTCAATTATAAGCTTCATCTATTGTATAGTTCATATATATTATATAATACAATTCCTTCATATATACAACATATACGAGTATTTAGGTGTTTACATATTCTATTAATCTATTATATTTATAATACAGAATCGACTAGAAAGATAGGCCTTTGTATAGGTGAAAGCTGTAATCGTCAGTACAATTTTATAGCCTCATATACTACTTTATTATACTATATTATCATTGTATATTATGTAGTGGATAAGTAATATAAAAATTTGAATACCTGTTTTAAAATCTTATCTGTTATTTATTAAATTTATATAATTTTTTAAATAATACACTATTTGCTAATGTATAAAAAAATTATATGCAATTATATAAAATTTTAATAATCAAAAAAAAGATTTTAATTACAATCAAGGGTATTTTATTTCACTATTATATAATATATACATATAAATTATATATAATATATATTATATATATAATATATAATATATATTTATATATTAATTAAATATTATAATATTAATTTAGATTTGTATATAATATAGTTAAGTTATTGTATAATAGGTTATTATAATATATATTATATATTATATATATATATATAATATTATATATAATATATATATATATATAAATATATATAATAGGCAATTAGTTAATAGTAGTTAAGTATAGGTTTAGGAAGTAATCCGCTGTGTTTTGGGGGAAGAAACGAATTTGCCCGACGCACCGAGTAAGCGAGTGTACACACAGCGGTGTCGTAGAGAGGTGCGACTAAGGACGGTGGTAAGTGGGTTTGTGCTTGCCACTACCACCTATCTCATTGCTAGGAAATGTATTTCCCCAATAGCTGATTGCATGCCTCCGACGATGGCGTGATCGCCGGTAAACGCCTTCTTATTTTCGCGAATTGTACTCACACTCGCTATGGGACGATAAGGTGAGGATGTACGAGGAGGAAAGAAGATCATGGAGAAGAGAGTCAAGACGCGAATAAATGTTGAGGAGAAGTAGGAGAGAGGTGATGGAGTATTTTAAGGAAAGGCAAATTTGAATTTGCTCGCTTGTGACTCACCGAAAGCACAGAAGATATCACACAGGAACGGTGAACATTAAACAGTGGTGTCGGTGGTCAAAATGTAGTGTGTGCCCTGGTGTGGAAAATGATGAAGAGGGGAGAGAAGGAAAGATAGTAGTGCACGAAGGGTGTTGACGAGAGAGTCGACCTGTGTACAGAAGCTTATGGTAAACTTTGTGTGTGTGAGTCCTAGAACTTCTACTTGGTTCAGATGTTAAGATGTGGAAAAGGGTCAAGGTATGTTGTTGGTGACGTATGGTCCATCGAGACGATTGATATGAGAGTAGTACGATTTTGGGATACATCTGAATGATGAATCTGGATGGGGTGAGTAGGAGCTTCGATTGATAGTGTTGGGGGACGTAGTGACCTAAATGCTTGGATAGGTGATAAAAAAGGGAAATGTATAGACAGGCCGGTTTCTCTGCGGGAGAGCAGCGGCAGAAATGAAGAATGGTAGGAGGTGATTGATTTATGTGAAGAGAGAGGCTGAGTAGACTCCCTGGTCGTAAGTAATACTTCTATTTAACACGAGAGGAAGACGGTATCGTACTATAAGTATAGCTAGAGTGAGTATTGTAGAGATGGTATCGAAGTGAAAGGGTATGGATGTATTATTTTGTTGTTGTGAGAATGTAATGGAGAGATGTATGAAAGAGTAGTGTTGGGATGTTAAATCAGTGAGGGGTTTAGGAAATGGGATTAATACGAAAAACATTAATGAGCTTGGTAACAAGTTTATATGTAAATTTAAGAGTTAGTAAGGGGCTTCTTGAATATGGAGAGGAAGTGTATAGACTGGAAGAAAGGATTAAGGTAAAATTAAGAAGTGAAGAGTTAAGTGAACAACGACAAAATGTGAAAGTATGAAAGGAGTCTAGCGCTCACATAGTAAATCGTTGAATGTGAAAGGACATGTTGCTATAATGACAAATACTGATAGGCAATAATTGAAACTAGGAAAGCAATGTTAGTTAAGTTCCAAATGGAAGTGTGATGTTATGTGCATAAAAGTATGAATAAGAAATTCGTTAAGCTTTATTATGTCTGTATAATGGTGAGTGGAATGTAAGAGTGTTGTATTATATTTAAGTTAAATAGAATATTGTAAAGGAAATTTGAAAGTTCTAAAAGTCGATGAAATGTTTCAAAAGAAAGATGCTTGGAATTATATACAGAGGAGAGGTAAAAAGAATACTAAAAGGTGGCAAATACGTAGGAAGAAAACACAAGAGGTAAATTTGAAACAGTTTGGATAGGAGGATGAATTGAGGAATATACAAGATTTGTTCCCGGAATCATATAGTGACTACTTCCTTGGAGTGTAAGGTGAAAGGTTTAAGATATTGGAGATATAGTGAGGATATCATGATTCGAAAATAATGAATATAAGGGTATGTAGTGTCACTTTTGTAACTGATGAAATGATGTGAGGGGTGTGGAAAGAACATTCGAAAATCTGCACAATATTAACAGTAATGATGTAGTAGTGTTATGTAGAATGTGTAGTGGTTTTGATGGTTGCAAGAAGGATGTAAGGTATTTTGAGTTAGTAGTGATTATGAGGATGAGTTATTTTAAGGAGGAGGTTATGGTGGATAGATGTATGAGAGAGAAAGTTATGCAGTAGAATTGGAAATCTGCAGGTAATTATATAGATGAATATATACAAAGTGAAAAATGATCAGATATGACGGAAGGCGAGATGAGTGATTGATGTTAGGATTTGGGAAGTTTGTGTAATAAAAGCGTTTATCGGAGAGGGGTATATAGTTCTCAATGTGATTTGGAAGGATTGAAGTGAGGTATCAGTACTGGTACTATGAGAATTAAAGTTTGGTCTTATATATGTTAGAGAGAGATTAGGAGAATTGAGAGAAACCAGCGTAGAAATTTTATATTATGTGTGTGATATAAGCGTGATTATTGAGATGTCTCGTTGGTAAGGTCAGAAGGTTAGTAACAGAAAATATGGCTGTAATAAATGTCGGTGATTGATCGATAAGAGAAGTGACGATAGTGCACGTGACATGAGAGGGATATACTTGTGATATGTATGATAAGAAATGGAGCGTTTTTAGGTAATGGTATGAATAGGATGTGTGGATAAATTTTACTAATTTGAATACAAATGATAGAAATAATGAGTGGAGAAAGTAAGAATAAATTTAATAATTTAAGTAGGATGAGTTTTTTTAATTTACAAACAGGCGTATGAATAGAAGTATAATTAAGGTGAAGTACTTTATGGCAAGGTTATTGAGTGGAATATGTGGTTGGTGTATTTATTGGTTTAGGGGTTGGTTATGAGGTGTGGGACATTCTGAATGGAATCAAAAGTATTGTATGACGATAGTGAAGCATGTGCGTAAGAAAAGTAGGGGTTAGTATACATAATGGTGATTATGGATGATTACAGAGTTAATTTAGCGAGGTGATAACAGTAATGTGTTTAAAGTCTCACCTTGGTATTATTTACATATATGTATTATGGTGATGGTAGGTTGATGAAGAGAATTTCGAGAGAGGTGTATGGGGATTAGGGCAGGATATGAAGTGATGTGATTTAGGAATGGTGTGAGAATGAGGATGAGTGGGTGAGTGATGCCCTATCACTATTATATAACTTAGATGTATCGGATGGTGAATGTTCTGTGTGTATCCAGTAAATCTGAAAGGATGAGTTTATATTTGAGGAGGATTGTATGGTTCAGATTAGAAGTATATTTTAGGGACATGGTGTGTAAAAAGGAAGAGGGTTTGAAAGTAAACAGTAGATATATAAGTTAAGTAGTTATTATGAGGATTGTGAAGTGTAAGTAGGATACAGTCCTATTATACAGGTTGTAGAGTTATTAGTTAGAGTTATAGGTTGTAGGTCAGCTGGAGGAAATGTTCTTGAAATTTAAAATATATTTTGAGGGTAGGTGGTGTTGAGTAGTATGGAGAAGTTTGAGATCAGGATAGTAAATTAGAATGAATGTAGTTAGAGATATAAATATGAGTTGGTGAATGGCGGTGAAGGTGGCTGGGTGTAAATATAATAGGATTCGTTTAGGATGTAAAAGGACTAAGTTTCTTAGTATGAGTGCGTCATAGTAATGTCTTACATGTAGGAGGTTAATTATGTTAGTTACCATATGTGAGTTAATTTGAGTGATTGAGAGTAGTTGTAGAGCTTGGATTGAGTCTTAGGAATAAGATAGTATACTAGAGATTTATAGAGTTAATGTGTATGGCTCAGATTCTTAGGGGCATGCTAGGGGAGATGTTGTATGAAAGAATTAATATAAATGGTATGGTATAAGTATGAGAGATCTATTAGTAGAGATGTTAGATGGTGTGGAGAAAGGCGGTAAATGATAGAATGCTCGAAACCTAATTTGAACTTTGAAGTTTGAAAGATGGAGTTTGGACACATGCAAATAAGTATTGATCTGATGATTACTGCGTTTGGATTTATAAGCGGGGATGTATAGTGGCGATGTTGTGTTAGAGTAACACGACCTGTCTGGGATTCATGTATAAGGCATTGTGTATACGAAACGATATGTCTGAGAGATAGAGTAAATAATGTGAGTTTTGGTAAGATGACATGAAGAAAGGTGTATAAGCAGTGAGTGTGAATGGCAGGTAGGATGTGAGGGGGAGTATGGTTGTGGCCACTCTGTGGCACAAGGGAATGAATCCCTTATACACATGGAGATCAGATCTACTATGATAGTTAGAGGGTCACATGCTGCCGTTGAAAGCTAGTTTAGGGAGTTGTAGATTTATATGTCTGAGCTGAAGATGAGTTTCTAGCTTGAAATGTAAATTATAGGTACTTGAGAGGGGGGCGGTGAAGCGCCTGGGCGATGTTCTTTACGTAATCACTTAATCGTCATGTTTCTATCACTAGTTTTATTCTCACTTTCGCGATCTTCTCGATTACGATACGATATTATATACGATCTCACCTATTGATGTTGTGGGTTAGTTATATATACGTATATATTTTATATATGATATTATTAAATAGGTATATATATAAATATATATAATTATATATATATATATTATATAATATATATATATATATATATATATTATATATATATATTATATAATATATAGTATATATATATATTAGTTATTATATATGAAGTATGTAGTATATATATGATATATATTTGGGTTAGTATATTTTACGAATAAGTGGGGGAATGATAGCTTGAGAGGGAATTATGTGAACATGGTCAGGAGGAGTAGGCGTAGGGAGGAGGGCTGTTGTGGGCGAACGAAGGAAGGTGGGACGGTAACCGAGTAAGAGTGAAAGAAATGGAATAATTCGTTTAGAGGAGTTGCATGAAGAGAGATGTCCAGAAGCTATTAGGTGGAGACATGCACTCTTAGAAAATAGAGCCAGCGTTTTGAAAGAGTGGGGCATTCTAAGGGTATGGAGTCTTGGTGAGAATTGTGGTGAATGCACTATGAGACAGGAGGAATGACCCGAATCAACAACTAATGGGTATAGGTAGGGGCAAAAGAGTAATAGTGAAACATGGGAAGTGTACGTGTGTCTAGATCACTAAGCGTAGGTTGTTTTAGTTAAGATAAGGAAAGGCAGGTTGGTGAAAATAGAGCCAGAGAAGGTTAATGATTTTCTGAGCGAGAATTGTTTACGAAAAATTGGAGTCTGAGAACCTATAATTTTTTTTATCACTGTGGGAACATGCAGAGATCAGTACCAAGGTTGAGGTCGGCTTTTAAAAACAATCGGGACCGGAAAAGCCAATATGACATCCAATATCATGGACAGAGGTTTAAGGACAGCAATAGACAGTATGAAGAATGGAAAGAGTACAGATATCAACGGATTATCTGTTGAAATATTTAAAGGAGGGAAGGAGGTGGGGAAGTGGATGTTCAATGAATTTTGGAGTGAGAAAATGGTTCCGGAGAAATTGTGGAAGGCAATAATATGTCCAATATTTAAGAAGGGAAACAGAGGTGATTGTTCCAACAATAAGGGGATATCTCTTGTGCTCCATGCATTGAAGATATATGAAAGGATTTTGGAGAGAAGACTTAGAACGAGTGTGGAAAATAAATTGAATGAGGCCCAATATGGTTTTAGACTGGGAAGAGGAACTACTGATTTGATATTTTAGCTTGAAGATGGTGATTGAGAAGAGTTGGGAGTGGGATAGAGACATCAATACTATTATTATAGACCTAGAGAAGTCATTGGATAGATGCCGCGGGAGAAGTGGGAAACGCTTGAGATTCCGTATTATGAAGGGGAACCCAAGTTTATAAGGGTAATACGTAATCTTTATGTCATTAGTAAGAGCACAGCTAGAACAGCTTTTGGCTTAGGAAAATGGTTCCATGTAGAAGCTGGAGTGAGACAAGGAGGAGTGTTGTCTTTTCTG